>JARYHS010008131.1:0-35997 GCA_031002005.1 Vandiemenella viatica
CATTTCTACTACATTTCATCACTTTTGTCTTACTTTGATTTATATTCAGTCCAAAATTTTCCTTCAGTATTTTGTTCATGCCATTCAATAACTTCTCAATATCCTCAGCCCTCTCTGCTAACAAGACAATGTTATCAGCAAATCGTAGTATACTGATTTTTTCTCCCTGAAAACTTATGCCACATGGAAATTTTTCTTTGACTTTCTTCATTGCTTCTTCTACATACAAGTTGAATATTAACGGGGATAGACTACAACATTGTCTCACACCCTTTTTGACTGATGCATGTCTCTCGTGATTCTCTACTTTTATTACAGCCACTTGATTCTTATATAGTTTATAGAGTATTCTTCTATCTCGATACTTTAGACCTGACTTCTTTAAAATTTTGAACATCTTGTCCCACCTAACATTATCAAAAGCTTTTTCTAAATCAACAAATGCCATAAAAGTATCTTTGTTTTTCTTGATCCGCCCTTCAAGTATTAATCTTAAAGACAAAATTGCTTCCCTTGCCTATTTAATTTTAACTATCTTGTCATGGTAAACCAGATTCACAAGAACAATCTCTCTGAAACCCATGATGCTGACTTACAAACCACTTCCTTTACTCACAGACATTCCATATTCTAACTTTTTGTTTTTCACTGTTCACAAAATCAAGGTAGATTGTATGTGGAATTTACAAAATAAAAATTGAATATTGAATTATTGTCCAGGAGACTAGAAGTGTTGTTTGGCGATCCTTACAAATTTTTTAATTTTTCTGGTGTGCCCAATAATCTAATTTAATAATACAACAAGGTCAACAGATTATATGTTAAATCTGAGCTATGCATATGAAGTCTTCACGGGTTTTCCACCATATAGTGTTGAAGAAAGACAATAACGATATTTCAGCATCTAGCTCCGCTGCCATCTTCAGATCTGAAGATGGCAGCAGAGCTAGCCACCAAAAGCTCGTTGTTGTCTTTCTTCAACACTATACGGCAGAGAACCCATGAAGACTTCATATCATCGATACGCTGTGATAGCCTTCATTCTGAGCTATGCAGTTTCCTCGTATATTCTATCTGTACAGAGCACAGCTTTTTCATGGAAACAGTGCCCATAAAATTGAGACCATTACCAGATTTTGAAACAGAGACAGTTATGCAGTTTTGGCACTTTATTACATAATAGGCAACCAGACTATTTTGCTGTCTTGTCTTTAAATCATTCATCTTGTATGATGGTATGCTCATGATTATTTCAAATAAATATTCTAAAGATAAACAGTAATGATATGAACAAAGGTTCTGTGTGCATAGGAAGAAGCTAGTATGTAACCTGCAGTGAACCAAGAAATATGAATGCAAATATTTTCATTCATGTCACCATGTTTGCTATGGGCACATATGTCAACCTAACCATAAAGCTTTACCCTCTTCTAGCACAAATTAAGGTATCACCTGCCATGTATATATATATGTTGTCCTACTGCTTTCAATTTTAGAGATTGATAGGTATTGTAAATAGTCATGTCTGAGTCACAATAATCAAGACAATATTTCCTCAGCACGAAGAAATATTATTTAACAGAAAATTTCAATAATTCAGAATTAAACCCCCCAAAAATAAAAGTATACTAGATGACCTATGCGAAAATTTTGTGAATATCATAAATACTAAGGCTAGTGATTTGTAATAGGATGAAAGAACCATCTCATTCATAGCAACTGTTTAGTGTAATAGATACATATCAAAAGTAGACACCAGTGAAGCAGTTGACTAATACCTCTGTGATATGTGCTGCTGCTGTCTAGTGGCCTAGCCCTGAACTGTCTCATATGTGCAACTTTAACAGTTATTACTTTTATCCTTCAAGGGTCAAATTCCAAAAAATTCCATCCTTAATGTATAATGTTGCCTATGTGGAGACCTTAATCTTTAAAATGATACCTCATTTATTGTTTTCAGTTAGGTATCAAGGGAGATAAATGGCCCGTAAAAAAGTCGTGAGACCAAAGTGGAGACTTCAATCTTTAAATTGATACCTCATTTATATATTTTGGTTAGATATTAAGGAAAAAATACTTTATGGGAATAATTATACTTTTGTCCTTTAAGGATCGAATTCCAAAAAATTTCTTTCTTAAAATTTGTTGTTACCAAACTGGAGACCTTGTAACAGCCCTAATACCTGAATTTTGAATAATATTGTACTGTGTGAAATATTTGTAGTGAGCCAAAGTTTGCTTGAAAGTGATTTGATATGTTTATTTTGTAAATTCTGGTAAATCAGTGTATATAGACTTTATTTTATGTAAGAAAAGTATTTAAAGACCATTTAATATGTTTAAGAACCGAATGGTGCAAGAGAATTTCTTAAAAGTTTGTAATTACTTGTATTAATGTATGTTACGATGTCTACAGGACAATTTTCCACCATTTGAAAGGATTTCTGTAAATAATTTTGTATTTAAGTATCTATAATTACCATTTTGTAATGTTATTAATTAATTTTGTATCAATTCCGATTGTTTTTAATATGTTTGATTGTTTGAGTGATTGTTAATGATCGAGAAAAATCGGGCGGATGCCTTTGAAGAATTCTCGTAATTTCGATAGACTCTATATAAACAGATCGCCTGGACAGAGAAGTCAGTACGGATGGCGATTCTTTCCGATAAAGATCGATTCTTGAATCGATTCGAATCGAAATTTGAAAAATCGATTCAAAAAAAAATCGAGGACTAAAAGATCGATTTTTTAATAATCGATCTTTTATCGATTTGGTTTTCGTGTTCGTATTTTCAATATAATACCAATCATAGAAATCAAAAAGGACACCATAATAATCGATCTTTTATCATTTTTAAACTAATTAAAGAAGTATCAGGTACACAATAAGAGATTTATTTCACAAATTTGTTGGTTACATAAAACAGTTTGGAAATCATGGCCGCATTTAAGCATAGGCTACATTGGCTGTAGCCTAGGGGCCCTCGCCACAAAGGGGGCCCACACCACAAAGAGGGGCCCGCACCACATGTATAGCCTAGGGATCCACAAAGCCTAAATGCGGCCCTGTTAGAAATGATGTGGTTTACAGTTCGCAGTGCTTAATGTCCAAGCTTTTCAGGAACAACAGTCTGTCCAGTCTACTAGGATCCAAGCGGTTCCGTTCATCACTTTTTTGTTCTCGCCAGTAATTCAAAGGATCATACTTCAGGTACACAACTGTTTCAAATTCTTCGTTTAAACTGTGACTTTCATATGCAAGTGCGTTACATGTAGAATGTGCTTTTTCACATTCGATTTGACGGATGAAATATCGATTCACTGGATCGATTCAGTACTATAAATCGATTTAAAAATCGATTTTTTTGGTCCAAAAGATCGATTCTTCGATTAATCGATCTCAGATCACCATCCCTAGAAGTCAGTTTGCATTAAGTATTAATTCAGTGTTACAGAGACATTCATGCAAGTTTTCGATTTAATTCAAGTCAGTATTGCACCTTTGGATTGTAACAACCATGGAGGAAGGAATTATGGTAACAACTATGCTTGTGAATGTCGCAGACTTGTTTTGATTGAAAATAAACGAGCATCAACATACATTGTTTTTTTGGTGGACTTTATTAATTAATAAATGCAGTAAATAAAACCACCCAAAGAACCTTAACATGGCGACCGTTGACATGACGAGAAGTTCTTAAACATCTGTGGGATGTTTATCTTCTAAAAAGAATCTGCAGAAATTGCAACGGATTATCGGCGATAAGCGAAAATAACCTGCGAGAAAATTTCGACCGGCTACGACACGGATTTGACGCCGAGCGGACCTTCTTCGGCCTAAGGCGGAGATTCTCCATCAGGAATCGGCTGTAATCTTCCGACGTCGAGTGGAGTTCCTTCGGCCTCAAAATCGTCTTCCTACAGTGGATTGTGAAAAGTGTGGTTAAGTGTTTGAAGTCAGTGTGGTGTTTAATGGTTAAATAAGTGCTTCTAAGTGAAATTTAATGTGATACAAAAGTGAGGAATAACTGTAAGTACGGCATTGAATATTCAAGTGAATTATTTTGCATATTAATGTGTGGCAGTTTGGAAAGATTTTAATTTTCCTTAATTTTGTTTTGTATGTTGATTTTGCTAATTACTAAAAATGGCTGATAATCAGAACCTGCAAGCTTTTCTAGAGTCATTTGTAACCAATTTTAATGCAAAATTTTCTGAACTTGATGGTAAACTTGATAGTAAGTTTTCTGAATTTAGAAATGAGTTAAAAAGTGATACTGACAGTAAGTTTTTCCGAAATTGATGACAAATTTGATAGCAAGTTTTCCAAAATTGGATAACAAATTTTCTGAATTTAGAAATGAGTTAAATCTTGACAGCAAATTTTCTGAATTTAAAACTGAGTTAAATCTTGACAGCAAATTTTCTGAAATTAATGATAAGTTTTCACAACTGCAACAAAGCAATGATAAAACATTCTCTGATTTGACTAAATGTTTTGATGTTAAAATCACAGAGCAATTTCAGGGTTTAGCTCTCAATTCAAAGAGGATATTAACAATTTAGATTCTAAATTGGGGAAGGTAGTAACAGAATGTAAGGAGAAATTTGAAAAGGTTACAAAATTTTGTGAACAGAATAAGGCTGAATGTGAAAATTTGATTTATAAAGAGGTGAAAGAAGTCAGTGAAAATTGTGATAAGATGATGGAGGAATATGTTGCTTGTTCCAAGCCAATGATGTTAAGGTTAATGAGTTGAGACAAGAGGTGGGATTAAATATTAATACATTGGTGCAGCAACAGGAACAGTTAGCGCATGGATTAGAAAGAAATGTAAATCAGTTGGAAAAAAGGGTTACTGGGCTACAGGTTCAGTTAAGTCAGATTCCCTTAGCAGGTAATCCAGTTATCAGTGCTGATATTAAGGAAGAATTTGAATTTTATGATGACAGTGGAAGACTTCACCCTATTGAGTTTATAGATAATTTTGAAAGATCAGACTATTTTAATTTGTTACCCGACAATAAGAAAATTGCACTTGTGGGTAAACATCTAAAATCTTATGCTAGGACATGGGGTGATAGACAAGCTAGGGAAGTGAACTGACTACAAGCTGTTTAAAGAAAACTTTTTGAAACATTTTTGGTCGACAAGCAGGCAAATTCAAGAAAAGAGGGAGTTGATGACTGGTAGGCCGTATAAACCTGGTAGGGAAACTCAACATGATTTTTTTCATAAATGTTGGATCCGTTGTAAGTATTTAGACCATCCTTATGGCGAGGAGGAATTTATTGATTTGATAGGAGCTAGGCTACCTCAGCAAACAAGAAATTTAATTGCCACTTTGGATGTAGTAAATGTGGATAGAGTTTCTGAATTGTTGAGACGCTTGGATGCCCAGGAGTCATTCAATGAACAACATTACCACCATCATACCATAGGAGGGGCAGCAGGAGTCCCCCTAGAAGGGGTAATGGGTCAAGGGATGGTAGATCGAGGGGAAGGGATCGTAATAATTATGTAAGAAGGAATGATAATGGGGGAGTGAGAGAACAGAACCCTCAATCTGAAAGGGAAAGGCAGCATGGGGGGCAGACAAACTAAATACCACCCCTGTTATGGGGCCCCACAGTGGTGGACAAGAATGTGGGTCCAGGTACCAACTGCTATAGCGTTAATTCCATTTTTATGAATAATCCCCGAGAAGATTTATTGGAAGAGGTGGGGGTATCAGCAAGTGAATTTCAGGATAAGGTTATATTAAATGTAATTAATAATGTTGATGATGTAAAGGTTGGTAATAAGATAAAGCGGGAAGGGGACCACCATAGTACCTTATCACTAGTATCAGTGTGCGAAAGTAATAATTTTCATGTAGAAGATTTTCGAAATGGTCACTGCTTAATTACAAAAAGGGGTGCAGAATTTATAGTGCATACTACAGTGTGGCTATCAGAAACTTGTAAGATTCAGAATGGCATAGTTGGGACCATGTGGGCTAGTATCGGTGGTAATGAAGTTTGTACAAGTGCTGAAATCGAGGAGTTTCTCAGATATCTTGAAGATGAAGGTGATACAGTGGTGTGGATAGGAGACCCAGATGAGGAGGAGAATTGTAAGTCAAGGTATTTGTCTTCTGAAAAGAGAGAGGTTGAAAAGCCTTATGTACCAATCCCTAAGTTGGAAAAATGTCCTAACTTTGACTTAGCTGATACATTATTTAGCTCTGTATTTGGTGTAGATAATGATAATGAAGAAATGGGTGGGAGTAAGGATTTATCTGAACCAGTTTCTTATCTGGAAAATTGTACAGAATGTGACTTAGATGACACTATGTTTTGTACTCTCTTTAATGTGGAAGCTGATAGTGAAGTAGTAGTTGCTGAGAAAAATAATTATTTGGTGGATGAAGTCAGTAAGCCAGATGTTAAAACAGTTTTAGGTACTGATTCATATAATTTGGTAAGTTTAAGTAGTAATCAGATGATGAAGAGTGGAGTTGGGAGTAATGATGGACTAAACTGTAGTAGTGAGAATAATAAATTTGTATTACCAGTTGAGTCAACAGCATTGCTTTTAAGTGACAATCAATTTGCTAAAACAGAACCATTTTATGTCTCAGCTGTTGTGTGGTTGTACCAAAGTCTGTTGTCTGAGATGATTGGAAGTTTGTGTTTCTGTATGTATATAATGAAGCTTTGTGAATATAGAAATGTAATATTAAATGTGTATACAAAAGTTGAAGAAAACTGGAAGGTTAGGAAAAAGTAACTTACATGGTTCTGGGTTTCCAGGGAAATCCTGGAACCCACTTATGAGAATTAATTGAAATGCATGGTTTGGGGAAGGGTCCCTACATGTAAATATCTAATTTTGTAAATAAGTTTTTGAATTGATGCATGTAAATAGTTTGTGTGAGTACTTAAGTTCAGATGCAGATGTAAGCATTTCACGGTATAAAGCAATTGGTGACAGTTTTGTGTAGAAACTTTTGATGTTTTCATGATGTTGTGACTTTCTACATTTTGGTGACAAATTATCAGCTGTAAAATGTAAACAGACTGGTGTAATTAACAAGCAGACATCAAGTGTGTAATTTGGAGTGAAAAAATTGTAACTTAAGGTGATGGCATTGAACGTTTGTTGTGTAAAAACAGTAAATGATAAAATGATTGGACCTGAGAAAAGACAATTATTGTAAACAAAATCAGTGTCATGGACTATGTGCAGATGTTGTATGAAGAATTGTATTTGTTCATTGTAAAAGTCATTATGGTTGATTGATTGTAATCTGTTCGTGTCTGCATTATGTGTACATTCAACCTGCTTAGATTCGTGACGGATTCAATCAATTTTATCTGTGTAAAATTAAGTGAATCCTGGGGAGGGGTTGTAACAGCCCTAATACCTGAATTTTGAATAATATTGTACTGTGTGAAATATTTGTAGTGAGCCAAAGTTTGCTTGAAAGTGATTTGATATGTTTATTTTGTAAATTCTGGTAAATCAGTGTATATAGACTTTATTTTATGTAAGAAAAGTATTTAAAGACCATTTAATATGTTTAAGAACCGAATGGTGCAAGAGAATTTCTTAAAAGTTTGTAATTACTTGTATTAATGTATGTTACGATGTCTACAGGACAATTTTCCACCATTTGAAAGGATTTCTGTAAATAATTTTGTAATTAAGTATCTATAATTACCATTTCTAATCATTTTGTAATGTTATTAATTAATTTTGTATCAATTTCGATTGTTTTTAATATGTTTGATTGTTTGAGTGATTGTTAATGATCGAGAAAAATCGGGCGGATGCCTTTGAAGAATTCTCGTAATTTCGATAGACTCTATATAAACAGATCGCCTGGACAGAGAAGTCAGTTTGCATTAAGTATTAATTCAGTGTTACAGAGACATTCATGCAAGTTTTCGATTCAATTCAAGTCAGTATTGCATCTTTGGATTTTAACAACCATGGAGGAAGGAATTATGGTAACAACTATGCTTGTGAATGTCGCAGACTTGTTTTGATTGAAAATAAACGAGCATCAACATACATTGTTTTTTGGTGGACTTTATTAATTAATAAATGCAGTAAATAAAACCACCCAAAGAACCTTAACAACCTTAATCTCTATAATAAATGTTCATTTCTCGATTTTCAGTTAGATATTTATGGAGATACATGACTCATGATAAAAAAAAAATTACATTATGTAAATAATGGTATTTTTTGCCATTTAAGGGTCAAATTCCAAAAAAAAAAATCCCTTTTTTAAAAATATGATGTGACCAAAGCAGAGACCTTAGGCTTTAAAATGATACATCATTTATCAATTTCAGTCGGGAAAATAAATGGATCATAACAACAACAACAAAATAAAAAATAGAAATATCGACACTTTTGCCCTTGAAAAAATACTGTGTTAAAATTTGATGTGACCAGAACAGATTCCTTAATCTTTAAAATGATACCTCATTTATTGATTTCAGTTTGGTATGCAGGAAGTTAATGGCTTGTGCCAAAAATAAAAAAAACACCTTTTAGTAATAATATATATGATGATGTGTAACATAAAATTAGTTACAAGGGGGATATAATTTTCAACATTTCATTGTACCAGAGGTGTAACGTGGTGAAACTAAAACTCTCTTATGAATCAAAATTAAGGCTTTTGGGCAATATATTTCATTATTAAGGAAAGTTGATGTATGTTTATTGACATAATTCTTTTGAGATCCACCCGCTTCATCAAAGAATGTTACAATGCATTTATTGCATACAAAGAAAAGAATTTTTCAAAGGAGTCAAAAAAATGATGTTATATCACCAATTGTCAGCAATTGATTTCTAACAGGAATCAGGTAGAAGAATGACATGGTTGAATTGGGTGAATAGGGTGTTGTGGTATTTGCTGAAACCTACACTCATGAATTGCAGGCAAGGAAGTTAGAGATTTATAACGGGAAGCTTTGTCCTGATGAAATAGCACCTTTTTCATTAACTTGCTTCTTTTCTGTTCTTTAGTATTTGCTTGCACTTGTTTTATAAGTTTAAAATAATATGCCCTTTTGACTGCTTCACAGTTTTTCTTGAAACTTGGAAGCAGTACATACTATTGGCCAACAAGGGGAAAAGCCATCATCGATTCTATCTATATCTCTAAAACAAAAACCAGATAAATTTGAAAAATAAAAACTCAGAAACAACTGAGGAGATTTCAATAGGGGTTTCACCGTTTTAAAGCTTATAATCTCAATTCAGTTGTCAATTTGATATATCTTATGATTCTATGTTACATAACACTGGAGCATTAAATGAAATTTTCAATGTGTGATGAAAAATACCAAAGATGGAACCACTAGTTATTGCATTCCCCGCAACTATAATGTCTCTGATCATAGTCTTTAATGAAAGCATCAAAAGCAGTTAATAGTAATACCTATTTTTCATGATCCACACTAAACAAAACTTGAAATATTCTTTCCCTTAATTGGAGAGATTTAGTTTTTAAACGACATAGATGGCCGTATTCAATGCAGAAATTAATAACAAAAAAGCACAAGAGATTTTCCTTAACCACGATCTCTGGCAGTAAAACAATGTCTTTGGCCATCAGCTTTATTTACGATAATATTATTCTGGATTCACTTTTGATATTTGTATAAAAGTCTGAATTCGCGGAGTTAAAATATCTGGTGTTTTGAGCAACAAGTATATTCATTCACTTCACAATTGAATCAAATGTGAGTTTCTAACATAATCTAGTGTTGTTTAATAATGAAGTTTATTAACCATGCTGTTGCAATTTATAACTCATGTTGATAGTGTGAAAACTCAGTCAAAATTGACTCAGAACATTTCAGGTAGTGCTAGAGTATTCGTAAAATAAATGTGCCATAACGTCTTAAGACATACTTTAAATTTTAATTTTGACCTCAAGCTTTCAAATTCTGAAAATTCATCCAAAATCTGGGGGATTGTACGATATTCAAACCATTGAAATTTGATAAATATTATGGTTGATTCATATATGTCTGAGAGAAATTGAAAGTAAGGAATAAAACTTTTTGATATTTCACTTAGTTCAAAACTGAGGTGGTTAGGTTGAAAAGTGTGAAGGAAAAATTTCACAAACGCCATATTTGATTTTGAATTCTTCTGTAACTTGTGATTTTACAAATAAGGTATATATTACAATAAGTTATATATTAAAGCTGCTCCAGCTGATGAAGTTTACACTAAAACAGCTGCTGATACTGCATTTGTTAAGACTACAGAACTTTCAGCAAAAGCTGCAGCAAAAATACCATTTTTTTATACCTCTCTTAGTTCTCAAAATTGAGGTGGCTAGGCCGACATGCTGCTGGAACCAGAAAAAAATGTGCACTAGGAATTACATGGTGAAATGCACATTAGGTGTTTTGTTTTCTACAGCCTAGATCAGAAGAAAAAGTCACCAAAAGTACAAGGACAAGTGTACGTGTAAATAATCTTCACCAACCCCTTTCATGGTAGGGAGTGGTTGAATCTAGGTTTGCTTTAATTCCGAAAATGGTTGGCAGGAGTTTTATAAAACTTTGTACACAGGTTTCTCATTGTGTGGATAAAAATAGCCAACTATACTGGGCAACGCCGGGAACTCTGCTAGTTTTCATATAAAAGGAGCAGCCTTATTGTTCTTTGGAGAGCAAGATCTAGTGTGCTTTCACTACATTGACGGATTCTTTGATTCTGGGGTAAAGTGATTGGCCCATGTCCTATTTATAGGCCTTTGTTCAACAGAATATTACTGAAGGGTTTTGGAAAGATATTGTAAGATGAATTAGGCGTAGTGTATGGGAGGAAGGAAATGATCATGACCACAAGCTGGCACTCTATTTCAGGCATAAGGGAGTGGGAAAATTTTCTTTCTTTGGTAACGGGTGCAAGGAACAAAAAGCTAGAAAAGTATGAATAGTTTACCAAATACATTGAAAGAATTTAAAATCAAATTTAGAAATGTGCAAAAGTAAATAAAAGTAAGAGGAAGGGGAAGATAAAGAAAGGGACAAATAGGTGAGTAGGGAAATTGACAATGATAATGCACTCCATCACAATTAAATTAAATTAAAATTTACTGGCTTTCCTTCAGAGAGGGCTAGAAATATCTGTAAATGCCTGCCTCCTCCTTAATGTCAATTTTTCTGTCGGAAGTTTTGGTTCCCAATGGGTGAAACCGTTTCTCTATTTAAAGTACTCTGTTAAAAAGTAATCAACAGTTTTTGTTGGAATATCCAGTGTTAACTTGTTTATTCTGTTAGTATTAAAAATTTATCCTTTCCTTTGCTGTAGGGTTGTAGATATGGATGCAAAAATAATTTTGGAATTTAATCCCTTATACATAAACTTATTTGTTGAGAGTAGGATACCAACCAGTGACTGTGACGAGTACAGAGGCGTGATCTTCTCCAAGCCTGGAAGTAGCCTTGACTACATACTCCCCTCTGTCTGATCTCCTGGCCTCAGCCACTCTCAGTTGTGATCCTCGCTCAGTGTTGATCACCTCGTGCCTGCCTCCAAAGATAACTGGCTCCCCGTTGTGGTACCACGACACTCGTGGCAGCGGCCGACCCAGTACAGATACCTTCAACCGGATCACCTCATCTCTCTCGTATAGCAATCCGTCTTCATACTGCCGAGGTAGGCGGATGCGCGGAGGGGCTGCCAATAAGACAATTGTTGGTCAAAAGACAATGAAAATTCGAAACTAAAAGGGTCAATTGATATCAGAGGTGACTCTTGTGATATCAGATTAATATTGAAACTAATTTTCTATATCGTTTTACTCTGAAGGGGTAGAAGTATTAAATTGTTTGTGAGGGAAATTCATTCCATTATGAAGCTTTACTTATGTATTACACCAAACGAGATGGGCGAATGGTTAATGTTCGGGCCTCGCATTTGGGAGGACGCGAGTTCAAAACACCGTCCGGAAATCCAGATTTAGATTTTACATGGTTTCCCCAAATCAATCCAGGCAAATGGCGGGATACTTCCTTCAAAAGGCATTCAATGAGGCGTAAAGCCGTAAGCGGAAAAAAAAATTATGTATTATTGCGATTTCGCAATAAGTAGTACTACAGTTACTTGTGAAAACAAAATGTAACACTACCAACAAATAAACAAGTTTCTATAACAGCAAAAATCTTTGTGATAAGATGTGCAGCACATTTTCATGCTAAAGAATTTTTACTTGGAGTTGTCTGAACTATTCTGACATACTAGACCAAACAAAATTCGAGAAAATTGTGATTGAATCAAGAGTATTAAGAGGTATAGTTCAAAATGATTTTATAATTAATATAGAGGAATAAAAGTGGATAATTAATATTCCCAGTCTTATGTATTAACACACATTGGCATACCTTCTAGGCGTATCTTGCACCTGGTGACGGCGTGCCCTGCCCTGTTGGTGACGGAACACTTGAGTTCGCCCTCATCGCTGAAGGCTGCCTGGAAGATGACGAGAGAGCTCTGCTCCGCCTCTGTAGTTACCTTCATCCGGCGGCTGCTGAAGATCTCGAAGCCGTCCTTGAACCACGATACGGTGGGTTGAGGCGTGCCGCGGAACTGCACCACGAACTCCACCTGCAACACAGTCGACGACATTAAACTGTTAAAGCTTTTGCTTATGGTCGAAACCAGTTTGTTAACTTCTCTAGCAGACAACTTCAGGCATGCATCTTCTAGCTAAAAAATTGCTCCTCATATGATGATTTCCAAAAAAAAAAAAAAAAGCAATTCAATTACAAATATATTATTGTACTAGATTCGAGCCCGTCAAAAATTACGGTTTTTAACTCCATATTCTGGCAGTTAATGTGTTTTTTTTTTTTTTTTGCAGTTGATTAATTACACGGAATTGTTATTACATAATGCTAGAGGCCTTGATTTGGTAATGTTCTACATATTTGATTTGCTGTTCACATAGCAATACAGTAGTAACTTCTACTGAATTAATGATGACGGATGTATAGAAGCAATAAAATTAAAAACACATTAGAAATCCCGAAAACTTTGCTATCCATGTAATATCAGTTTTATTCCTGATCCAGGCACAATTCAGCACGATGCGTATGGATCTACTTTCACTCGCATTAATTAATATATCTGTGCACTGCTATTTTGCGGTAATAATATCGTTGTTGACTTGCGAGTGTCACATCGCTTATACAGTAAATAGTCATATCCTTGTTGATTTAAATCTAAGATAAAAAGTTATCTTAAATCTTATTTAATAGCTAACACATGTATGGTAGTAGGAATTTATTATGGAAAAGCTTATAAGGAGAAACAAACAAGTCATTTTTAATGATATCTTTCATTATATGAATACGTTACTCTGGTTAGATTATCAGAGTATCTGGTTAGGATTTTAAATAAATAAATGCATTTCACTTTAGATGACAGAGACTATGATTTTGAAAACGGATAAAAAAAAAATTCTTAGGTTATTGTTTAAACCTAGTCCTTATAACTGATACAGATAAAATAGCGTAAATATTTAATCTTTTCTCCTTACATGACTTTTTGCGTCTAGCTGTAAATAAACGAAATGCAAGATGATGGTACAAATGTAAAATGGTGGTTGTTTTTTGGCGAGTGAAGCTGGCACGTGACCGTTCTCTGGCCAATAGCTATAGTAGCTATAGACGACGTATGCAGACTCAAGATTAGCGTTTTATATAATAGGATAAATGGGTTATAAAACATTGATTACTATGTTTTAATTGGCTGCTCATTTTTAGCAATAAGGGAGCGTTCATAAAACTACGTGATTCGGTCTAGCGGGGGGGGGGGGGGGAGGGCGAAGAAGGGTTAGCTGGAAAGCTACATTGGGCTACGTGGGGGAGGGGCCAAAACACATAGGTTTTCATTAATATTATTTGTCACTGTTAAAATAAGGTATTCAACACTCAGAAGCAAGTGAATTTTTATTTCCGTCATTTAACTATCTCCATGTATAATTTACAATAGACTGACAGGAGAAAACAGTACGAAATATCTTCTGGAATCAGCAGGGAAAAAAAGCTACGTGCCACGCGGTGTAGAGGGGGGGAGGAGGTAGAGGAAAAGCCACGTCGGGATACGTGGGAGGGGGGGGGGGTTCATAGGAGGCCAAAATGGAGCTACGTAGTTTATGGACGCTCCCTATGATTTTTATCATTAGTATCAAAATAAAATTAAAATGCTTCGAACCTACAGAGGTTAGAAATTGTTTATTCCAGCCTATTAGAAATCGGCATTAATTCAATTTATTTTAAATGTTTTTAGTGTCACTGGAAATATTACATTGTTAAAGAAAGTAATAAACATAAATGAAAGTGAAGGTTAAGGTTGAAACTTTTTTTTATATTTTTGATCATACGATTCCATCATTGTGAAATTTCTCTAAAAAATGAAGTGCTTCTAAATATATGAACAGAGGTAGATCAGCCAGTAGTTTTCTACCAAGTGTTTTCAATTTTTTTCTATTTTAGGTGCTTAGAGCCTTGTTGACGTCGCAATCGTTGGAAATGATAGTAAGGAGATTGAAGGAAGGAATGTCACAGAATTCAATCGCGGCCTTTTGAAGGCATCATTGTGATAATCAGCTTGAATGATTTCGGGAACCGAGGAAGACCGAAATCTGGATAGCTGGACGGGTATTTGAACCTGCGATCTTTAATCACAATGGGACACGCATAACATACGTAGGAATTGCAAAAACATAAGTGAAAGTCATAAAAGTGATAAATCGGTATAAACTTTTTTCTTTTACATGGTTCCCCATTAAACGGATGTTACACTGGTCGGACAACATGATTCTGAAAACCTCTCAGTGTGGACTTGACAGCGGCAAGGCGGCAACGGATTTGTTGAACCAGATCTCCTCGAACAGTAGAACGAAAGCAATAAACACGAAAATAAATAAAGGTAATAACCGGCAAGTGCGAATGGATCATCGAGTAACTATGGTTCCGTACTCTAATGAACAAAAGACGGCGGCACCACGGCACTTGAAAACGCTAGTGTAACGTAATCATTCAGTTCCAATAAAATTTGTTATGGGAGTATTAGTATGGAATTAGCTCGCAGTTAATGCCACTTAACAATAAAACAGTATCGATACATCACAAAATAACCTCATATTAAAAAGTTTTGCTTGTTAGTATTTGTTGGTTAAATACGAGACATCGAGGACAAATCTTAAGCCCTTAGGCAATACTGAGAAAGACCTAGTATCTAAAATGGCTTAAATTTGACAACTTTGCGGCTGATCACGACCTTATTTTCAAATAAATGAAAAAAAAAAATTATTCCTCAAATTCACATGCTGGGACAAATATTTTCTTCGACCCCCTTCATTTCTATGAAGACTCCCCAAAATATAATTTTACAAAATTTTAAAATAAGATATTGAGCAAATTTAATATCTCCAGTTTAGTCCGTTTGAGTGATAGAGACCAGTGACAGAGGTACATACAGACAGCTAAGCGTCAGCAATGGTGGGTGAGCGGTTAACGCTCTGGCCTCGCATTCGGGAGGACGCTGGCTCGAATCGCCGTCCGGGCATCCAAATTTGGGTTTTCCATGGTTTCCCCAAATCACTCGAGGTGAATGCCGGAATGCTTCCTTCAAAAGGCCATGGTCAAATTCCTTCCGTTTCTTGTTCCCAGTCCCATCCCGCCTCTAATGACCTCGACGTCGTGCCATAAGTAAAAAAATCAACTATAGGGTTATGCTTTCCGTTGGCTTGGAACCATAAAAAGCAGGAGTTCGTCGTAGACGCAGGAACAGTGATTCGAAACGTAATAATGTAGACACATCTGAGATAAAGGTCTAGACATAAGATCCATATTAAACAGATGTACAGATATAAGTCAACAATCAAGACGTTGAAGGGATCAACAGCAGGCCACGGCGTTATGAAGTACAAAATTGCAGCCCGTTTAGTTAACAGAGGCGGCTCAAGGTTAGTCTGCTCTGTACCCACTCTGTCCTTACTCCTAAATGCGAAGGGGAAATTTGCCATTCGCCTAGATGGACGCAGCGCTCAGCTTGGTGAGGTAGGAAGAGAGAGGGCTGTGAGGTGAGAAAGCGGAGCCAGACCGACGTGACCTTGATCCGCCAGTTCAGAGTGAACAGAGTTTAATGAGCTCAAAGCCGAGTTTAACGCTTGTTCGAATTTAAGGAGGTTAATTTAAACAATCTGAAATCAACCCTAAAACGGTTTACCAGTAGTCGGTAGTACAGTATATTTGATTAAAAGCTCCTAACAGATAGCAGTGTTATTTCTATGAAAGATCTCACATCAGATAATACATTTTATATTAACCATTAATCTGAAAGGAGGAATTAGGACTGACAACCAGAAGACAATGGCAATGATCAACATTGAAAAATGTGCCAATTCTTAACAATTAATAGTTTGACTTGATAGGAAAATAATATACCATGTGGTAAAGAATAGTTTGACATGGTGATTTTCGTGGAAGGGCTCCAATGAAGGACAAGGTAAGGTGATTTAATTAACTCTAAGCTCCCAACATTAATGCCAATAATTTTTCGACAAACTCTCTTTTCTGATAACCGCTATGAAGATTCGAGCGAAGTACTTCGTATTTCGGCACTAAAAGGAAAGTTTAGAATTCCGCCATAAAGTTGTTCGTTTATAATGAGTTGCGAATTTTGTAACGGGTGATCTGAAGGTCACGCGAAGGCGGGGCTGAAAGAAGCAGGTGAGACGAGGCCAGAAGGGACGGAGCCAAGAATTCAGTAGGAGACGCAACGACTCGCCAAAGATGTGGTCACGCGTACATTTACCACATGGTTGAAAGGATCAGCATACAGCTTGTAGTGGCTTATGCTCTAGTTGCTCCTTTATTAAAGGCTCTTGTGGTCGTAATGACCTGGTTACAGAGTTTCTATTGGCTACGCAATCCGCGCCTGTCATAGCCACCTTAACTTAACATGGTAATTTTTACGGTTATAGGGCACCTAAAGTTTAACGCAGAATCCGTACTTCACATTTCACAGCAAGCTGTGCCAGAGTTGAAGCTCGGGTCAAGGGCCTATGGAAATCCCAGATGACATCGGGATTCTAATCGGGAACCTTTCGATCTCCAGTCAGCCACCTTAACCATTACACTGAAAGTAACATCAAGGTGAAATTTCATTAAATACCTTGTTACACAATCAAGAAACACGTTTTCTAAAAAAGGAGATTTCAGAAACAAATATCTTGCATTCTTGTTCGATGATTTTATCAACACGGTCGAATCAGGTTAATTATAAGTAGGGTTCGGATCTTTATGACCAAAAAACCGAGAATATGCAGGCAAATATGACCTTAAAAATATGTAAATATGACCTAAAAGAGAGAAAATATGACAAACATCAAATTTTTTTATACTTTAAAAATGATCAAATGCACATAATTTATTTTATGTAGTTGTGTCTCTTTCATATAGACAACATAATTTGCTTCTGTGCACTCACTGTACGATTGGAAAATTTTTTTTTTTTTTGAAAGTTATTTTCTTGTTCCTGTAAAAGAATGGATTACTAGAATTTTACTTTTAAAATGTAAATTTACTATAAAATTGTTGCGAATTAGTGTACATACCATTTTTTTTTATTCTTGTTTTATGCCAGCATTGCAGTATATCACCATATCAAGACGCGAATCGCAGTTGTGATGCCTGAAAAACTTGACTCTATGTACGCCAAATTTCTGAATAAATTACTGGAAAAGAGTTCTTGGACAATTTTTATGGAAGATGCTTCACTGCTATCAAAATTAGAAACTATTTTCTTATGTTTTCATAATATTCACAGTAATAGCTAACTGCATCGAGCCATGTGCCTCAACGATTAAGTACTGGTTGTGGTGGAAGAGGGACGGAAGGTGCGTCGTCTTTAAATTTTGCCACTCTCATTGGAGCTTTAACATAAATCTTTTTATATTTGATATTAACCTATCAACATCAGGGAAATTTAGTCTTACTTCATCGTCAACTCTATGTAATCCATGAGCGAGACAAGTTAAATGCACCATCGAAGGATACAACATCTTCAGACATTTTCCAGCCTTTACCATGTACGACGCAGCGTCGGTCACAAATAGTAAGACATGTTTTCGCTTACTTCACCGCTCCATAACAGTTTCATAGCGTTTGTCGAAACGGAAGGCAATTGTTTGAGTGGTTTACTGATTCAAGAACTTTACACTCCAGTAAAAATATATCACCCGGTCTGTCAGAAAGTAGGCTTCCAACGATAACATTTACAAACGTATCTCCCACAAGCATCAGTACTTTCATCCATTGATACCCTGATCTTATTGGTGCCTATCTTAGTTCTGATTGTCTGCAATATATTTTCATAACAAGACGATAAATAAATCTTCCTCAATGTTGATTTGGTTGGAATTGAAAAGCTCGTTTGTTCACTTTATTAAGTGAGATGTTGGCTGATACCATCATTTCACAGAGTGCTTTAGAAAAAATTGACAAGTTAGAAGACGACGAAGCTGTAGACGTATCCAAGAAAAGTAGCTGTTTGCTTTGTCGAGTTGAATGTTGTATTACGTTATTCTTGTGTCTTGATTGTATTGCAGTGCTGCTGCACATGAAATCGCTTTGTTGCATTCACTTTAGTTTCACGTAATTAACAGAAAAGAATTTATATGTGCTAAAAAAGTCCCCTCCAAATTTTCTTTACGTAACTTTGCACTTTCAAAAAGCTTTGTTTTCGCCATGGCGGTACTCACTGATCCACTGCAGATTTAACACTGGTTCAGGATTATTTTTAAAAGCATTGGTGACAGTTCGTGAGTGGCTGAAGGCTTTGTGTTTGTTTCGAAGCGGAGAGTCTGGTATGTGGGGAATACCTGACCTTGGTAGGGACGGGTTTTCCCTTTAAGCAGCAGTTTCGCCGTGTTGAATCATAGGAAGACAATTGATTCCTCTCAACTCATCGGTGGACTCAACTCCCGCGATACCGTCGCAAGAGAGACATTGATTGACGCGGCTCGACACAGGCATGCTGCTGCTGCATAGTCGAATTTAAAAAGCGGGCGGAACATTAACCTTTAGAGGGTGACAGTAATGTATAACTTTAATTCTTGACTGGTCAATTCTGAACAATTAGTGACAATTAGTTTCGTTTCTTGCTCCAATGTATGACAGGAGTATAATTCTTTGAATAATGATCTTAATTTCTTTTCATCTATAACTTCTATCAAAAAATTACCAGATTTTTCCTCAAAATATGACCATATGACAATAAAATTGTTGAAATATGACAGAATTAGGAAATTGGCCCGAATATGCATTTATAGGCTATATAAAATACATTTAAATATAATCAGAAACGTTGAATCAGTGTTTATTTCATTTCAGCTCAAAAGAGCAGGAAAAAAATACGACTTTTCCTAAAGTTCCGAACCCTAATTATAAGAAATGAAGACATAGTCTCATTTTGAATTGCAAAAGTTTGTAACTTTTTTTTGTACTGTTACTTTCGTGACATTTTTGGAGCGTAAACTGGTTTTTACCGCATTGAAAAGTCATATTAACTTGTTATTAAAGCTAGCTGACGTCCTAGACATTGGTAATTTCAAAAAGAATTCGGCTCGGGCCAACAACCTTTGGTCGGGTGCTTCAGTGTATCTTCAAAATTTGACCTCCTTCTGACTCAATCATCAGGTCTTATTTGAACTATCGAAATTTATTAGAATACAAGATCATTTGAAAACGCAACAATTGTCTCCACTTTTTAGCGAATGGCTTCTTTTTGTCAGTAGATCCCGGAAGGGGGTCGTTCGACCGCTTTAAGCGCGTTTTCTACCTCTACTTTGAGCACGTTCCATCGCAATTTCCATACACAATCATTTTCCCGCTTTCATTTACCCATCTAATTTTGCCATCTACTAATTTTATCTTTAAATTCTTTCAGCGTTTTTGACAATTATTCATCATTTCTCTTGGTAATTTAGTCCAATTCCTGACGCCCTTACTTACGAAGAAAATTTTCCAACTGTGGTCATGGTCATCTTTCCCTTCCATGCATCTATCCTAATTCATCCGCTAGTATCTTTCCACACCTCATCTCAAATATATGACTTGTACATTTCAATGATCCTCTTTACACTCTTCCAATAATTCCCATTCAACCTCCTTTGTCATATCAGTTATTTATTGTGTTCTGCGGTAATTTCCAGAGACAAATCTAGCAGCTCTTCTTTACACCGTCATAAACTCCTATTTTTGATACTCAAAATATGGGTCCCATACTACACCACCAAGTTCAAGCAATCGACTGACCAACGTTTTGTAACCCAATTCCCTTACTTCTCTGGTACATCCTCTCATCACTCTTTCCAACAAGTGAAGGATTTTGAAACCTTTTCCTACTATCTGTCCAACCAGTTGAGCTTGTTATCAAATGATAGGCCAAGGTATTTACATTTCAAGTCTTCAACAAGCAATTCCTCCCCCCCCCCCCTTATAATCATAATCAGTTTTAAGTTTTATCTGTCTACCTAATAACATGACTTCTTTGCATTTATCTTCATATCTTGTTGACCCACCGACCTAGTTATCCTATCCTGATCACCCTGCAGCTGTTTACAGTCTTCTACCGTTTTGATTGTACTACATAACATTATACCTATCACCGGTAAGCAACCTATCCTCTGATAGTAAGGCATCAACATAATCATTCATCCCAATACACTACGCTGTGGCATTCCCATGTTCACTTTCACTTCCTTTCATACTGCCCTAACTTTTTGTTAGTCCTTTTGTAAGTAGCAAGTAACCAGAGGCAATTTAAACAACATTTAAAGTAGCAATATTATCTACACCAGTACCTGTATGTTTTTAGCTTTCTTAGTTCCTTCATAATATCCTAAGGATTAATTTCAAATTTTTTAGTCTGCTAATTTATTATCATGCGGATTCCCATTCCTGAATCATAGTCCATATTGGTCACATTAAACCAATTACTTAAAATCTCTGCCTTTTTCAAATCCTCAGTAACTTCTTCTCCATCCTTATCTACAATTGTCTCAACACCATCCCTATACATAAACATAGAAATTTCTGTATGCATCAATCAGTGGACCCCTCCATCAATGTTATTCTTTAAAAATCCATCTTTAGCCACCTTCTTTGCATTTCTGGTTCGTAAAATAATTCTGTCTTAACGTCTTAATATATCTTGGCTGGGATCAAAACTTTCGGATTTAGGAAATCCATTTAAAAATTGTTTTTTTCTGCGTTATGTCGGAACAGTTATAATTATTTCAGATACAGATTTAAGAATGTGATATTTATTAATGGGTGTGCGGTACTTGTTTCGATTTTCGAACAGCAACACCAGCAGATGTTGATTAGACTGAAATTCAGCCTAATCAAATTAAAACTGACACTCTTCATCACAGGATTCATCCACCCAGTTCTGAGGTAAACTGAAGTTTAGTTGAATTCCGGAAATGGTTTCTGCCAAATTAATCTAACATGCTACACATGATTCTCATTGGAAGAATCAAAAAAGTGTTGGGCTAAATCAGTTGTAGCCCACCCTTTTCTGAGTACAATGCGGGTTAATCTAGATTTGCTTTAATTCCGGAACTATATGGTGCGAATTGAAATAAACAAGGTACAAATTTTCTTATTGGAATGCTAAAAATACTGTAGGCGCAAACGAATTAAAACCCATCTCTAATTAGATATGGTGTGGATAAATCGACGTTTAGTTTAATTCCGGGCACCAATTTAATGAAATTGGTACACATATTTCTCATAATACCAGAGTATCTCATTAGAAAGATCCAGATACTGTTCAATAACTGCAAGAGCTGTGTCAATGTTGGGGATGGTCACCCTGAATGGTTTAGTACAACCAAAGGAGTACAACAACAAGGAAGTGCCCATTCACCTCTTCTGTTCATAGCGGTGATGGATAACATCTTAAAAGAAATAAAGACAGCAATCAATAGAGATCTCCAGGCCTTGGTGTTTGCAGATGATGTGGCAGTATGGGATGAAACCGAAGAAGCAATACAAAACAAACTGAAAATGTGGAATAGTAAGTTTGAAGAATATGGAATTAAATTGAATAAAAAAAAACCGTAGCACTAAAAATAAGCCGAAAGAATACAGACTGTCACGTAAAATTACAAGACTACTAAGTTGAAGCTGTTGACCAATTCAGCTACCTAGGGAGCATAATTGCTAGTAATGGTAGAAGTGATATAGAAATAATGAATAGAGTAACCAAAGGAGCCAACTTATAAAGGACCGTGCGGAGCTTATTATGGGAAATGAGGGTTCCCAGAAGAACAAAAATTGTCTTGTATAAATCATTTCTCATTCCTATTCTCACATAAGCTTTGGAAACATGCAACTAACATCAAGGGACCTTAGCAGGATCCAAGCATGTCAAATGAAGTTTCTTAGAACGACCCTCCAGAAAACTAGACTTGACCATACAAAGAATGATGAGATTAGATCAAACTTAGAGCTAAGGGAATCCATGGAAGAGAGACTTAGGTCATTAAGACTTAAGTGGTTTGGCCATGTCAAGAGAATGACTAGTACAAGACTACCAAAAACTTATTTGGAAAAAAAGGGTAGCGGCCAAAAGACCAGTGGGAAGACCAAGAAGAAGATGGACAGACCAACTCAAGGAGGACATTGAGAGAAGAGGCTGGAACTGGAATTATATCATGGACAGAGAAACCTTTCTGGATAGGAGACAGTGGAAGACTATCATCTACAACAACCAACGCTCATAAACCACACCCGGGAAACTGGAGATGGTCCCCAATGATAATGATGATGATGGTTTCTCATTGGAAAAATAAAAATAGTGTAGCATAAATCAACTCCAACCACCCGTTTCAGGGTAGGGCGCGGATGACTGAAGGATTGGATTATAGCCTATTCAGTTAATAGAGGAGGCTCAAGGTTAGTATGCTCTGTCCCCACTCTACTGCCATTACCGGTACTTGCGACGTGGAAATTTGTCACCCGCCTACCTGGACACAGCGGTCAGCTCTGGAGGTGGAGGAATCGGTAAGGTAAGAAGCGAGGCCAAGGGAACAAGAACCTGAGCCACAGGGCACAACAGAGCTGACAAGCAGGCGCACACAGAATGCTTGATGTTTTCCCACCTTTTCGTGTTCTCGAGGGCGACGGTGTCTGGAGGGGCCGACGGTGAAGACTGGGGGGCTGCGCGTCTGAGCGGGCCAGCGTCACGGGAGGCGGCTCCGACACCTCCCCCGCTCTGAGCGTCCCGCGGCGCTGTCTGCAGTCACACGGAACTGGTAGCGCCAGCCAGGCTCCAGCCCAGCCAGTGTCAGCTCAGGCCGCGCAGTGCCGGCGCCGGGCTCGACCGCACCCACACAGACGTGCCGGCACGCCGGTGCTCCACCAGGTAGCCTGACAAACACAGAACATCTATGCAAGCGGAAATCATAAACGGATTTTGCTTGTTGATCACGAATTAGTAGATTTACTGTTGTCTTTTAAGTCTACTACATTTTCTCTAAACGAGACAAGTAGTGAACAAAATATAAATGAGCTCCAAAAGTGAAAGCAATTTGTACAGAAAATACTACACATGAACGTTCGTACAAAGAAGAGTTAAATATTTCAATAAACAATTCTTTTTATAAAATATATTTCTATATTAAATGTCAATAGACAATAGGATTCAATTAATCATAAAGTAATTTGATGAAATAAATTAACAAATGGAAAATAATGTTTACATATAAGATAGCTAATGTGTCGCAACAAGATAATTAGTGTTGCCCAAAATCGGTCTTGGTCTTGCAGTCTTGGTCTTGCATTTTTGCAAGACCAAGACCAAGACCAGGTGTATTGATGCAAGACCAAGACCAAGACTGGCCAAGTCTCGTCTTGTTCTTGCATTTGGGCAACACTAGTGTTGCCCAAAATCGGTCTTGGTCTTGCAGTCTTGGTCTTGGTCTTGCATTTTTGCAAGACCAAGACCAGGTGTATTGATGCAAGACCAAGACCAAGACTGGCCAAGTCTCGTCTTGTTCTTGCATTTGGGCAACACTAAAGATAATACAGGCTGAGTCAAAAAGGACTTAACAACTTTGCAATGATATAGGAATTTGTTGAAATAACTTACAGAATCGGTATTTGCGTCATTTTGTAGCAAACAATCTCAAGGTTGATGCACGTAGTGTATCAGTACACCATTAAAATGGCACAATTAAAATGGCTACTTTCACTGGTGCGGAGCGTGCTCGCTGTGTGTTTTGGTTTCACGAAACTAACTCTGCAACAAATGCTCGTGGTAAATTTACAAAATACGGGGCAGCAGAAATCCACATGAAACCCTGGAACACGTTCGTGATAGCCCCAGAGTTAATACGTTTTGTGACGTTAGCAAATTCAAAGTGTACGCCCCTTTCTTCTTCATGGAGAAAACTGTCAATGGTATTGTGTATCTTGATGTTCTTGAAAACTTTTTAATTCCAAAAATCGATGAAGATGACAAGTTGTGAATGGTTTACTACCAGTAAGATGGTGCACCACCTCATTTCCTCACGGAAGTTCGAGCTTTCCTCGATAATCGCTTCCCAGGTCGGTGGATTGGCTGTGAAGGGCCAATCACATGGCCATTGCTCCTCAGACTTGACATCACTAGATTTATTTTTCTGGGGTTTCATTAAAGATCATGTGTATGTTCCTCCCCTACCAAATAATTTGGCCGATCTGAAAAATCTAATCTATGCTGCCGTTGCCTAAGTTACTCCCGATTTGCTGCAATGATTGTGGGAAGAAATTGACTACCGGCGGAATGTTTGCAGCATGACAAATGGTAGTCACATCAAACCTAACTGACACTTGACTCTTGTGAAACGAGGTTGTTTGCTACAAAATTACACTCTACCGATTCTGTAAGCTATCTCAATAAATTTCTGTATCATTCCAAAGTTGCAAAGTCCTTTTTGATTCACCCTGTATTTGTCATAGAATGTAGTACATCTGTAAGACGCTTCTAATTATTTTGATAGATTGATTAAAAGAAAAATATTCCGAGATCAGGTATATGATGTTACTAAATGTAGATCTAAGAGTTTTTTGATTTTATTGAAAAACATATGAAGTCGATACTTTTTTATATAATGTGATAGCTATAATTACCTGCAGCAGAATTTTCCCTTTGTACCAAGGAAAAGAGAAGAGATTTCTGGAAGTTGTGAATATAACTAATCTGAGACAAGTAAAACTAAGAATGCGAGTATACCTGTGACTGGTGCTCCTCCGTGCCTGGGTGGTGGGTCCCAGCGGATGGTGACGAGTCCGGGCTGGGTGTGAGCCTCTGGCACCAGCCGCGGCTTACCAGGAGGCGGCGGACGCTCTGCAGGCAAACACACACAGTTACATGCCGATAACTTCAATTTTATGCTTACGGATTTTAGTAGTATTAAATATATTTAAGTCAGTCAAATGACTCCTTTTATTTCCACCACCATATGATTGTGGTCAAAGATAATTTTTTGTTATATAAAATCGAAATTTATCGGCGGCCGATTTTTGAAGTTTGCGATGAAAATCTGAAGGGTAAGGAAAGTTAAATGAAATGCGATACAGTCATTGTTGAACCACCTAGCTAAAAGAAAAAATATAGGGGAACTGGCGTGTAGGACGTCTCATTCGTTTGTTGCCAACATTTTGATGGTGGCGACACATCCTACAAAACAAGTAAATTGTATTGGACTCTTAGCAGATCTTAACAATTATTTTTCGAAAATAATAAAAGTAGAAATATTTTTTTGGGTTTCTTTGAGAAAAGAAAAGCTATTAAAAGAATTTACTTTCGAGTGGAATATATTTTCCAGTCAGCCCTAAGGTAATATATATCAAAAACTGATTAGTTAAAAAATACCACTTGGGTACCTACTTATATTTGGCAGTAGTGGTAAATAATCTCTTGGTGTCCTATTTCTTTACATAGAAGCGTCCTGTCAGATGGCAGCCTTCCGAATTGGGTTTCAGTCTTAGTGCCCAATGAGTAGTCACTGCCTGGTTTCATATCTCTTATCTTACGCCAATATCCGATGTTTACTAACATCAGTGCCACCTCACTGTCAGCATCTTATAACTTATGTTCACCAATCTGAGTGTCAACATGTTTACCATCCTCAACGATGACATCTCGCCCACTCACATCACATACATGATAGCCAAGCGTTGACCAGGCACCTTTTATTTCGTCTCAGTTACTGTTATGTTATCGTTGATAACAATGATTACTAAAGAACGAGTATTTTGAAGTCCTAAACTGAGATGTCGATACTCCACGAGAGTTTCTTAAACGTCCTGCTCGCGTGTATATATTTGCAGGGCTAAGCTGGATGATTATGTAAGACCTTCCTGGATGCAAAGGTATTTTATATACCCAACTGCCTCCAGATTCTCTGGTTACAAGTGTTACATTGTACCACTGTGCATGTATGTTACAGTGGAGGCAGAGGACTGCTAACTGACCATACCAAGATGAAAGGAAATTTAGCGACAGGAAGTTTCTGTCACCACAGTGCAAGAAGATTCGACACAGCATCTGAAAAAGTTGCACTAGAAATCTATTGTGACTGGCTTCACTAATAAACTGATGTTTTCTATATGGAAGAGCAGTAGCAAGATTCACTGCTTCAGTCTTCCAGATGATCCCAAAAGAACCTTACTCTTGGTGGTAGAAGACACCACTCACCGGTAAATCATTGAACATTACTCCGATCGAACAATTTATGTGGTCTCCCAAGTGTAATGAATTAAAAAGTACAGTGCCATTAGGCACTAAGTGATCCCACGGTGTGTGTGAATATTGCCGATGCGTCGTGTCAACGAACAGAAACGTGACGGAACTAAAGCGTCCAGATTTACACGCACCTTGGGGGTGCTGACAACGTCCTTCTCAACGTGGACATAAAGCGGATTTATAACCCCCATAAATAACTGAGACCCGCTTTCTATTTTCGCACGTTTCGGAAAGTTCCCGCCGAAAACTGGCGCAGACTAGCAAAAATAAACCTTAGTGACGTTTCCTAGTAAATGAGTGCTTTATGAGAGTAGGGGAAGACGATCCAGCCAATAGAGAAGCCGCCTCAATTTATTGCCGTGTTGGTGTTTTTTCTTGTCTGTTCTGGGGCCAATGTGACGCTGGTACTTTGGCGCGGATTGCGGTGATTCGCCAAGAGCCGGACCCGACATCGCGTTACGAGAAGTACAGAGTCTTGCTCGGAGGAGAAGGACGGACGACGAGACATTCTGGTGCAGATCTTCATCTAGTACGGCCGAAGTGATTTTCGCGGAGTACGAGTCGGCAGCTGGGACGCTGCCACCACGCTGTGCCGGTCGAGATAGCTGGACGACCTCATGTGGCGCTGGTCTTACCTGGTCGCTGACCTGGGCTGTGAACAATGGTAAAAGCTACGGCCCGGACGGAAGCTCATGCAATCGTTCCACCCAGTAATGACCCTGAGATTTTGCAATGACCCTGAGATTTTGCTCTAACTGTTTGACATTCAATGATATGTAATTGTTAACCTCAGAATAAAAACAAACTTCGTGTTTGACTAATTTCACAATAATAAATTGTACACCCAATTTTCCTATTCATTATAATAATATTTCATGTGATTAGCTGAAGATTAAGTATGATTTTTGATATTCCAAATTGATAATTTGCTAATGATAAAACAGTATGACCCAAAAGTAACGTCCGCAAGTAGACGTTACAACATGGCACCCTTTAACGTGGGGCTATCGAAATATGAATGATTGCAAGAGTTCTCTTGAAACATTGATATTAAATGAATGGTGAAATTTTATTTAAGTGGAAACCAGATGATCCAGCAGAAAATTTTATTTTATGATATATGTGATATGTTAATGCTCTGCCATTGAATTATTTTATTTTAGTCCTGCAACGGAGATGGATGCAGTTTGAAAATCATACTATATGATGTATTGTGTTGATACATGTTCAAATCGACGTGAAAAATGATTTTGTTTATCAATGGTGGAAATATGATGTGACGATTGTCTTTCATTTGATATGTTGTTGTGTTGTTGAAATATGATTTTGGTTTTCTTTCGATTGTTATGTGGTTTTGTCGAATTTTGGTAGTGAATGGTAATGGATCTGTTGAGACGATTTCTCGAGACTGGTGTGTAATGGTAAGATTGTTTCGTCGGTTCAGCGTTGAAAAACGGCATGTTTGAATGTCTTCTGGGACGGCTATTACTTTTTATCTTTTCGTATCTTGCTTATTCGTGTTTTATGTGTGCTGACGTGTCGACAAAATATTCATTGTGATTTACCTGTGTTATCGGGAGTAAAATTACGTTTGCTGGAAATCATATGTCACGAGAAGTGTTACTGCACGTATGTGTTTTTAAGTTGATGGTTGATTTTAAATTAAAGCGGGCTGACATCTATTTTTGGTTTGATTTCTTTCCATATGATCACTAAGATCTCGCGTTATGCTGAAATTTTTTCTAATTGTTTTTTAAAACAAATTCAAGGACTATTAATACGTGATTTATGTGCGCAAAGGTAAGTTCAGTGATTGAATTTTAATGTCTTGTGGGGATATGCGGAGGCTGGTCTCAGTTCATTATCTTTGATACCGTTGTGTGATCGAAATTTCTATTGATTCTGATGATCCAGTTGCTTGTTCAAGTAGTCTATTTTATTTTCCTTGTGGTATTCGCGGAGTGTTCGTGGAGATTGAATTACGGGGGGCCGTAAAGATAATTTAAAGGGAGGTTTGACTAACTTTTATGGCGTAAACGATTCTCTAAATTAACACTGCTTTCAAATGCGATTGCTAAAAGTTGAATTGAATGCTGCTCCGGAGTGGAAAGTTTATTAAAATGGCACAAAGTTTGAATCAAACGGAGTTAGGAAATCTTGACGTAGCGATGGAAGGAAATAACGCGAATTTGATAGATAACTCCGCGATCGTGAATTTTGAACAAACTCCTAGTGAAGCGGGTAGTATAGTTTGCGCTGCCACCAATGATTCCCGGGACGAAACAGTGAACCCATTGCAAAGCAAGCAGGACGTAATTCTAGCGCCTCCGCTAAATGATTTAGGTATTTCCCAGATTTTGGGGATGTTACAACACATGAATGAGAACCTCACTGCCCAAATGAACGAAAAATTTACTGCTCTTAGCGACCAGCAAGAAAAATCCAAAGAGCAAATGAACGAAAAACTTGCTGCTATTAGCGAACAGCAGGAAAAATCCAAAGAGCAAATGAACGAAATAAATGAAAAAATTGACACAAAGCTGGATGACTTCGGGAATAAACAGGTTGAAATAATGGAACAATTTAAAGTAGATTTACGGAAAGAAATGTCGGAAATGATTCTTGGTCATTACGAAACAATGCAGTCTTCCGTAATGAGTGAAATAAGGATTGTCAGGACGGAATCACAAGCAAGAATTAAAGTGCAACAAAATCAAATGACTGAAGAGGAAAATTCTAAAGAAATAGGAACCAGAGACATGGATAGAGAATCTAAATCGGATGTGCGCACAATAGAGCCAGGCAGAAAATTGGTTGAAACTGAGAGGAAACAGGAAGACCGCGTGTGTGAAGATAACAGTTTTGCATTATCAATTACCGAATCTACAAAGATCAGCATGGTTGAGGAAATAAAGTCCATCAGGCAACAGCTATGCGCTATCGCACCCAAACCAGGAAAAGGAAAAATCATAAAAATGAAACCAAGATTATATTTATATGGTGAAAGAGGATATTTGAAATATGTGAAATTTTTGCAACTGCAAGAAACATTTGACGTGATCCGACGGAATCGTAACTGTTGCGATAGGCTCCAGGTAGAACACCACAGGTGGGCTGGTCTAACGACCCAAAAGGTCTTTCACAGTGAGCTAAAAGGAATTCCCGGCTTGACTGCAGTGCCAGAACATATGTTTCGCCAGAATGTTTGTGTAGACATAGGGACAACAAGTGACCAACAAAACCGTAACAGATCGTTGATTGTCGATGAACAGATATGTTTGATGCATCGAATGATTTTTAGTATCGATGCGCGTGAGAGCACAAATTTTGATTGCGAAAAATGGATTCAAAGATTACATGGCCGTTTAAAATATTAATAAGATGACGGAGCCAGTTTTGAAATTCCAGATTTATGTAAATGACCGGGCAAGATTTTGGTTGAAGTTTGTTGTAAGTGAAATGTAAATGCAGTACAGATGACGTAGTTTTAAAATTTGTATTGCTAACTAAGGAAATGCATCAGAATCCGTAGAGGTAATTTTAAATTGATAAGGTACAGATATTTTAGTCTAAGAATGACATTTTAGTTTGTTTGTAGAAAACATTTCAAACCTATGACGAGCGGCAACAATAATAATACAACCCTAGAGTGAAAAATGAAACGTTGATTGTTTATTAATATAAAACTTCCATACGCAGCAAAAGCTATTATAAAAATAATAATAATAATCCTCAGAGAAATTGTTAGAAGTGAAAGATCATGTTTGATTACGGTTTCAATTCGAGACGGGTTTGCCAAAATAGTCGCGACGATTGTAAAATCATTAATATTCCGTGTCATTGAGTTGTGGATTAAAATTGGTTGGAGTTTGACCTTTGAGAAGAATAAATATTAGCAGTGTGTTGATGTGTTAAAATATTAAGAGCAGAAAGAAATGACGTGTTCGCGATAGCGCAGAGTAGATAAAGTTCGTTAAATGTAGATCAAGAAATGATCGTCTATGAAGAGTTTATAAAGAAGAAACAAAAATATTGCGCACCGTGAAACCGAAGAAGGTATCGGCCAATATTATTGTAATGACGAAAGAAATCGTCAGTTGGAGTTTAGAGGATGACAGATAGTCATCGAACTTAATAGCCGAAGCTAGAATGAACATGTACTTAATAAAATGTGAGTAGGGCTTGTTCCAACACGCTAATAATTTTAAGAAGGGAAAGGTCGAAACCATGAAAAGATGAAACGCTAATGACACGAAGTTATTTAAAGAGAAATGTCTAAGGACGTAATCGTTTGTTGATTAAAAATAAAGTGTTAGGTGAACTATGATACGATAAGAAACAAGAAATACTGATGAAACCGCGATGAAAATAAATTACTGCGTATAGAATCAGAGGATATGTTGTAAAACAATAAATTTCCGAATACAGGGAAGAAGATTTAATTAAGAAGTATGAAAATTTTGGTTGCCGCTAGAAATATGTCATTACCTTTAAGTCTATGGTTACAAGGGCTTATAAAAAGTAGTAGTAAAAATTAACAATACGAAATAATCACAGGAAATAGTATCTAATCACCTATGTGAATAAACCTATCAGTGCGGAAGATGTTGAGGATTAAATATAATTTTTAATCTTATTGAATAAGAGATTTAAAGAGATCGTTTGACAAGAACGGTAAATTTAATAAGTCAAACTTAGCGAATATAGCGGGAACCGAGCGGCAGACAGCTGTAACCTTTTGTCCAAAAGCCATAATAGGGGAGGCGACCCTTCGCTGGCCGAGAACAGGTAGCGATTGTGAGACCGAGTCTTATACCTGACCCTTAGAAAGTGAAAGCGTTCGCAGAATCGCAGGGGGGGTTTGTTTACTGCAGTCAGCTGGCTTGTCAAAGTTGACCAGAGACGCTGTTAACGGAAAACATTCAATAAAATAGTATCTGTTTCAAATAAATAAATGGAAAAAGATACCAGTCTGGGAAATTATTTCAACAGAGGTTGTAAAAAAAAAAAGGAGGCTGTAATAAAATTTTGTAATTAATTACAAGCATTAGGATTTAAAATGCTAGTATTTAAAAGGCTAGTTCATGTCATGTATTGATTTGACAAATATAACTGTTAGGATACTTTTGTGATGAAAAAGTGAATTAATAAGTAATTATAAGAATAATTGTTAAAAAAATTATAGATAATAAATAATTTTGCATATTATAATAATAAAATGATGTAATTTTATTTTAATTGAATATTTTTTTGAAAAAAGGGCAATCTAAGAAAGATTTAAATTAGTTGTATAGAGAATGAGATATGTCACATGCTACTCATAAGATATGTAATATGTAGTTATAAGACATGCTGGATTGTCTCGCGAGTTCACTGAGGAATCAAGTAGGGCACAAGAGTAATTCGTGAAGTACAAAGCTATCACATGTTGTATTAAAATAGAGAACTGAAGATGGGTATATCTTAAGAAGTTTGATAATGTAACTATTAACAAAGATCACAAACAGTTAGAGAATATCAGAACGAACTAATCACACTCACAAGGAACCCAATGTCCAGAAATAAGTGAAGTTATAGTGAAAAACTGAATTGAAAATTATCCCATAGAATAATTTTCAATTGTACGGGTGATGGGGTAGTTGTAATGAATTAAAAGGTACAGTGCCATTAGTCACTAAGTGATCCCACGGTGTGTGTGAATATTGCCGATGCGTCGTGTCAACGAACAGAAACGTGACGGAACTAAAGCGTCCAGATTTACACGCACCTTGGGGGGTGCTGACAACGTCCTTCTCAACGTGGACATAAAGCGGATTTATAACCCCCATAAATAACTGAGACCCGCTTTCTATTTTCGCACGTTTCGGAAAGTTCCCGCCGAAAACTGGCGCAGACTAGCAAAAGTAAACCTTAGTGACGTTTCCTAGTAAATGAGTGCTATATGAGAGTAGGGGAAGACGATCCAGCCAATAGAGAAGCCGCCTCAATTTATTGCCGTGTTGGTGTTTTTTCTTGTCTGTTCTGGGGCCAATGTGACGCTGGTACTTTGGCGCGGATTGCGGTGATTCGCCAAGAGCCGGACCCGACATCGCGTTACGAGAAGTGCAGAGTCTTGCTCGGAGGAGAAGGACGGACGACGAGACATTCTGGTGCAGATCTTCATCTAGTACGGTCGAAGTGATTTTCGCGGAGGACGAGTCGGCAGCTGGGAACGCTGCCACCACGCTGTGCCGGTCGAGATAGCTGGACGACCTCATGTGGCGCTGGTCTTACCTGGTCGCTGACCTGGGCTGTGAACAATGGTAAAAGCTACGGCCCGGACGGAAGCTCATGCAATCGTTCCACCCAGTAATGACCCTGAGATTTTGCAATGACCCTGAGATTTTGCTCTAACTGTTTGACATTCAATGATATGTAATTGTTAACCTCAGAATAAAAACAAACTTCGTGTTTGACTAATTTCACAATAATAAATTGTACACCCAATTTTCAATTTTCCTATTCATTATAATAATATTTCATGTGATTAGCTGAAGATTAAGTATGATTTTTGATATTCCAAATTGATAATTTTGCTAATGATAAAACAGTATGACCCAAAAGTAAACGTCCGCAAGGTAGACGTTACAACGTGTATAATTTTAGTAGGATGTAAAAAATGAATGTTATCTTCAGTCTGTCTATATGGACACCTTAAACACGATTGCGGTAAGCGATTGCACATTTGAGGCGCCACAATGAAATCTCGCACCACCTGAAAAACTTACTAGGGCCGCCTCTGGGTGTGACTGAAGATAACACACGTTTTTTACATCCTATTAATATTATAAATGTAAAAATTTGTCTGCTTGCATGTTTTTCCTGTTTCACATCGAAACGGTTGAACGGCTTATGACAAAATTTGGAATAATGTATTGGCTATTTAGTTTTATCCCGATCGAAAAAGTAGCTCCCGTGGGATTCATATACGAATACGTCTGTGAATGAGTTATGTATTGCACTCGAACAAACACGCGGGCAGAAGATAGTCTTTATATATTATTAATAAATCAAACCTCAGAAAGATTAGCATAGGATAGCAGCGGTATGAATGAGAAACCACAACAGAAAAATGAACACTATACCTTAGAGAAGATTTACTTAAGCTACTATGGCGTACAGAATGCTCGCATCACGTATACATCAAATTCACACAGTTTTTAATATATTTTAACAAACAATTGAGAAAATAAAATCATAACTAAAAAGCATATATTGCTATCTTCCTCGCTTCTGCCCTTGGGCAATATTATTTTCTATAGATAAAATTGCGAGATCTAACAGTATATCTAGAGTCTGAGTTTACCGCAAATAAGCTTTGATAAGTTTTAATTTACCGAAATTTCGTTAGTATTTAGCGACAGTTACATGTATAGTTAGCAAAATTTGAAGTGCCTACGATTTTGTTTCATGAGTTAAACTTTTATTGGTTCTGCTTATTCAATCCCCATCAACAATAGTTTCAGTTAGAAAGTTCCTCAACAAATTCACAACCAGATATGTCACATTTTTCTCCATCAGTTAAAGTTATTTCTAAATTTGCACAGTATTATTTCAAATCTGACTTTTTAGGAACTGTGTAAGAACGACACTATATTGTTAAATTTGGTTAGTTGTGTAAACTGAGTGACCAACGCATTCTCAATTTATCGATCATATGCTAAAACACGTTTATTGCAAATAATTATTCTGGATCTGTTGCTATCTTATCTACGGCTTTTTACTCAAAAAATCTCTATTTCTTTGGGATATGACTGCCTTAATAATAGGATATATTCCAGTCTGAGAAGCAATTTCTCTGTTTTCCGCAATTGTGAATCATTTCGTGAATCCACTTTCAGCTTGCATAGCATTGCTTACAATATTTACTTGAAACAATGTATTATACCAAGTAATCATTATAAGTATGAGCTCAAAATGTTCCATGATCTGGCAATTGATTAATTCGTTTCGAGAAGGGCGTCGCGAACTGAAGTTTTGTAATAACGTACTGCAGCGAGGCTAGAAACTTTATTTTCCAATTATTTTCGCAATATTTTTTGGCAATAATCCTTCAAAGTACTTGGATATCAATTCCCATCACTTTGTTGATCGAGAGAATAGAACAAATATTCCTTAAGGAAATTCGGACAATGAAACCGATATAACTGATGTTTTGGCGGCATCTGCTATTGCCAAATTTAATTAAAGCTACATGGATTAAAAAATATTGGTTCAAAATTCTTCTTTGGACATCTTTGTTTCCTCCTGTCATACTAGATCCAGTGTCATATCTTTGACCTCGACATTAGTTAATATCTAAATCAAACTTTTGCAAAGTATCATCGATAAACAGACCAATGAGTCCGGCTCCAAGACCCCAAGGAGTTCATTTTCCCGGCTTATAAGCTCGGAAACACGCACTTGGAATTCGTCTTCGTTATCAATGTTCAAGATAATTGTTCGTCGGAACTGACATCAGGAGTTCAATCAGATGTGATGGAAAAGTATTTAGTTGTCTTAACTTAAGTCAAAATTTTATTTCGAACTTCATTCGTTTTGAGTACATTTGCCAAAATAATAGGCATTAGTCAATTAATAATTCGACATTATTATTGTAGGTCATTTGTTCTGCAGTAGCTTGGTAAAATAAGAAATTATTATTTAACGAAACATTTTTGACGCGTTCTGCTTTCGTCTAGGTGTCTTAAGCGATCCAATTTTTTCTGTAATATATTTTGCAGTTTACAAATTTTGTTTGAAGTTTATTACAATTACACTTATTTATACACATAATAATGCACATACAATTACATTTCTGTCTGGGATAAGGTAGCTTATCAAAAATATAATTTGCAATATATTCAGTGGAGAAATCTGTAGTATCTATAACGCCTATACTTGCGTTATCTGCAAAAAGGACAAATTTTGAGTGTACAGCAGTCAGTCGTCAGTATCTTGATTCGTTTTGTACTTAAAGTTTCCCCAACATTACAACTAACGGTTTAAAGAATCCGCTTCACACATGCATTTCCTTCCTTTCACTTTAGCTCCATGGACAAATGAAGCAACAATTCCACACGTGTCAAATGAGGCAATCATACCATTTGCACCTTGTGTAAGAAGGATTCTTCTG
>JARYHS010008132.1:0-29222 GCA_031002005.1 Vandiemenella viatica
TTCGTTTAATCTGACGAACCTCGACCACATGTTCTGTTGACCACTCCTTAAGGAGTTCCTCGGTCTCTAAATCCATAAGGTCCCTGCTGGTGATGACACCTTTACTTGAATTTAGAGTTTTATGGAGTTCGCACTTCACTGCGAACTCCCCGAGCTTCTCGCACTTAAGGAGTTGGACAGCCTGCCTCTGGGTGGATGTCTCCAAAAGCAGTGTCCCATTCCTCAGCTTTTTTACAGATTTGAGGGTACCCGCAATACCCTCTAAACCTTTCTGAACATAGAATGGAGAGACCTTCTCAAAAGATCCCTCCACCCTTGTCATAATAACGAAGGCATTGTCAATGTTACAACCCTTGCTGTTACTGTCTACATCCGGGGGAGGGCTTTCAACCCTAGCCCGTTTGTAAGAACTGGGTGTGTTTTTATTTACCTGCGACACACCCGGGCCGCAGGGGTTTTTTGGTTTTTTTGTGGAAGGAATTTTTGTTCCCACGAGTAAAAACCAGTATAAGAAGAAATGCTTATACAACAGGGGTGCGCAGGTGCCCCTGAGGTTGCACGTTAGCGAGTGAATTTCCTCTCCACCCATACACCTCCTCGGCACGTGGCTGACCTTGAGGTTGAGGGTTTTTTTATAGAGGTTTGTACCGTCCTCGCGATCCGGGCGATGAAGCCAAGATCCCCGTTCTCCTAGGCACACAACGTTCCACCGCCACGCCCTGCGGTGGTCGTTGAAGCATGGTAGGAGTTTACGGTGTGGGAAACTTGCGGCGCTCACAAGTTTCCAGCTCGGGTACCGCGGGTTCGCCATACCCGTACCTGGCACTTGCGTACCAGGCCCCTGCGGGGAATGCTGGAGAGTTGTGATCTTGTTGACAAGGATTTAAGTGATAACTGTAAATGCAACAGGGACTGTAAATGCAAATGGGACATATTGAAAAACATCAATTTAACATCCTTCAAGGTAATGATAAATAATCTTACCAAGAATGTGAATGACACTGCAAGTAATAAAACTGGCAGGCAGATGAAAAAACTGAGGACAACTTGGAATATTTTTATGTAAGAATTTTTAAATTTGCCAATTCATTGTATAAATTGAGGAATGTTTATTGTTAAGTAGTAAGTTCCAAAACAAATACATCTGGTATGGCACTTAAATGTAATGCTGAACACACTCACAAAGCAATGTAATGATAATGCTGCAAAAAGTAGAATATACTGCTTTACAAACTGAGGATTGTGTAGTTTGGGTAAATAAAAATGTAAATATTATATACAATGTTTTTTTGTTTATTAATCCCAACTTTTCCTTTCTGAAAATTTTTTAACTATGAAGAAACTTATAAGCAATACCTTTAAGTTTGTATGTATATGAGTAGTGCTGATTTTGAAGCATCTACATATATACTCTGCAATTCACAAAATTGTGGGTGGCAGAGGGTGCTCAGCACCAAACCTAATCTCTTTGTTGTGCATTCCAGTCCCTAATGGTACGAGGGAAAAAAGAATTCATATAAGAATCAGTGCGGCACCTTATTTTTCTAATCTTATCTTTCCCGTCATTCCGACTCAAATAGGTTGGTGAAAGAAGTATTTCAGTACACTCATCATGAAAGAGGGAGTACACATGTTTACCAATAAGTTAAAACGAAACGTGTGTCATCTATCTACCAGAGACTCCCAGCCTAGTCTACTAATCAGTTCTGTGACGCTTTCATAAGGACTGTAGCAAGCGGTCATGAATCGAGCGACTCTTCTCTGTACTTTCTCTATATATTTCGATCAACCCCTTACGAAACGGGTCCCAAATGGCACAACAATAATTCAAATGTGGAAGCACAAGAGATTTGTACGCTATCTCCTTTGTTTGTTCATTACAATTTTTCAAGTTTTGACCTATGAATCACAGCCTAGAATTTGCTCTACCTACTAACGAATTAATGTGTATGTACCATTTCATGTTCCTTTGTACTGTTACTCCAAAATATTTCATAGAATCGACCATATCAATAACTGTATTGTTTAACTCATATTTCTGAACAATTGTATTCTTTTTGTTAGTAATGCTCATTGTCTTGCACTTTTTACAATTTAGAGTAAGTTGTCATTACAATCAGCACACCAAGCCAAATTAACATTCAGATCACACTGAATTTCTAAGCAATCGGCCAAATTTCTTACTTCTCTATAAATAACCGCATCATCAGCAAACAATCTAAAAAGGGTTTTCACTTTGTCTCCAAGATTGTTTATAAAAATTAAGAAAAGAAGTGGTTCTATTACACTTCCTTGAGGTACACCCGATTTAAGATTAGAAGGACTTTCTCCTTCAACGACGTACTGTGACCGACCAGTTAGAAAATCCTTCATCCAATCACAAAGCTGAGCCGATATACCGTACGCTCGAAGCTTCGCTAAAAGGAGGTTGTGTGGCACAGAAGCAAAGGCTTTCTGGAAATCTAAAAAACTTGCATCTACTTGTGAACCTGCATCAATAACTTTCATTACGTTGTGTGTAAATAGGGCCAGCTGTGTTTCAAATGATCTTTTCTTCCGAAATCGGTGTTGATTTGTTGTAAGCAAATTATTTTAATCTAGAAAATTCATGATGTTCGAGCATATAATATGCTCCATAACTCTACTACAAACAGATGTTATAGATATGGGACGATGGTTTCCAGGATCACTTCGATCACCTTTCTTGAAAATCGGAGTTACTTGCGCTATTTTCCAGTCTGAAGGTACTTTTCGCTCTTCTAACGATTTACTGAATATATCAGACAGAAATTGTCTGATTTCCGCCACATTCTCTGAAAATACTCTTACTGGAATTCCATCCGGGCCCAGTGCTTTCCCCCACTTCAGGAGCTCTAATTGTTTAAGTTGTTGTTGTTTTGTTGTGTTTTAGGGCGCGTCGACAGCGGGGTCATTAGCGCCCTAACAATTACCAGCAAAAACTGTGGCTTAAGAAAGTTCTAAAATACTGTCTGCATGGTCGACTGTAAAGGGGTCGGCCATACAGACAGCAAATAAAATAGATTATAAAATCAGGCGTGGCTTTAAAGGAGCCACTGGTACTCTAAACCGACAAAAACTGGATGGCTGTAAAGGGGCCAAGAAGTTTTAAAGGAGAATTAAAAACATTACAAGTCTCGCTAGCTGTATAGTGGCCAGCGAGAAATGAATCATAACAATATAAAAAATAATAACAATGCTCATGAATGGGTGGCTGTAAAAAGGCCACCCATCCAGTTTATAACTAGGCCGATCTGCCTAAAATTTTAGGCGCTAGACCGGCCAACACACAAAATTTTAAAACATTCGCCACATTGCTGGTCTCATTGTTTAAGATGAGGGACAGATCGTTGGCCAATCCAACGTCTGCCCTCAAGTCTAAAAGTAATACACAGTCAATTAAAATGTGGCGCACCGTCAAAGGTACGCCACAAGCATCGCATTCCGGAGGGTCCTCTCGGCGCAGAAGAAAGCTATGAGTCAGAGGACAGTGCCCAATACGGAGGCGAGTTAGGAGGACCTCATCCCTCCTCGCCCGCTGGAAGGAGCTGCTCCACGGCTGAACGGTGGGTTTGATCAGCCGGAGCTTATTATGCTCTACTTCCAGCCACTGCCTCTGCCATGCTTCAAAAACAATTCTCTTCGCTACCGAGGCAAGGTCAGACTTTGGGACCGGATCAAAGTTGGTTTCGACCTTGTTGCAGGCTAACTTGGCAGCTACATCGGCTGCCTCGTTCCCCCTGATTCCCACATGGCCGGGTACCCAGCAGAATAAAACCTCCTTTCCACGTGATTGTAGGGAAAGGAGGGCGTCCTGGATGTCCTGGACTCGACGGTCTGCTGGGTACATGGTTGTTAACGCCTGAATACAGCTGAGGGAATCACAGCATATGATATACTTCATGTCGCGGCATACCTTCATATGCTGGAGCGACTTTAGCAGGGCGTAGCACTCCGCAGTGTAAACGCTGCACCTGCTATCCAGCTTGTATGTATGAGTCGCTCGAGGGAACACAACGGAGCAACCCACTCCGTTAGCCTGCTTAGACCCATCCGTATACACCGGGGTAAAATCGCGATGGTGATTCAAAACATCCTTAAAAACACTTAAATACCCTGTCAGCGGTAAACAGTTTGTTGTACCGCGACAGGTCTAAAATCGTTCTGGGCCTCTTTAAAAGCCAGGGAGGAGATTTACTCCATCCCTGGTGATAAAAAGCGGGCAGTTGACATCCGTATTCTTCTAAAATGGCCTTTGTACGGTGGCTGAAAGGCTTGGTCGCTCTACAGCGATTAGCATAAAGCCGTTCGTTGCTCGGTTTCAGTACTACGTCGTGCACGGGACTGCCAGGAGTTGTGGCAATATGCACATAGTGTCGCACCATGAGGAGATGCCGCCGGATGGAAAGCGGCGGCTCGCCAGACTCAGCACAGATGCTGGGTATGGGGCTGGTGCGGTAAGCACCCGTGGCGAGCCGAATTCCTGCATGGTGGACACTATCCAGTATCCGCAGATAACTGTCCCGTGCCGATCCGTAAACGATGCAACCGTACTCCAGACGCGACCGTACAAAGGCTCTGTAAAACTGTAGCAGGCATGAGCGGTCAGCGCCCCACGACCTGCCACATAGACATTTTAAAATATTTAAGGGCTTTTGAGGCTCTGGCTTTCACATCTTTGAGATGTGGTAGCCAGTTGAGCCTTGTGTCAAAAATGAGGCCCAGAAAACGAACAGTATCACTAAACGTAAAACAGTGTTCCTCAAGGTAAGGTGGGGCTGCGGTAAAGAGTTCTACCACGAGTAAAAAGTACACACCGGGTTTTCTCAGCAGAGAAACGAAAACCGGTGTGCACTGACCATTCATCCAGCCTGTTTCAAACGTGAGCTGCAACTGCCGCTCAGCGCTTCTCAGGCTGGACGATGCGATAAAAATTAAAAAATCATCTACGTACAAGGAGTACCAGATGGGACTCCTTATTACGTATGATATGCAGTTTATCGCAATAGCGAAAAGGGTCACGCTTAAAAACTGATCCCTGAGGAACACCATTTTCTTGGATAAAAAGATCTGACACTTCACTACCGACTCGGTACCGGAAGCAACGTCCTGATAAAAATGATTTTAAAAAACGGGCAGGTTTCCCTAAAACCCCAGTCATGTAATTGTTGTAAAATAACATGCCGCCAGGTAGTATCGTAGGCCTTTCTCAATATCGAAAAAATATCCCCACCAGATGTTGGCTGCGGATGAACGCATCCTGTATCGCCGCTTCAAGCAGGATCAGGTTGTCCAAGGTGGAACGGAACTTCCTGAATCCACACTGAAAGCAGCTCAGCAGATTACGGATTCAAGACACCAGACGAGGCGGCGGTGAACCATCCTCTCCAGTGTCTTCCCCACGCAGCTGGTCAAGGCAATACTACGATAACTACCTGGCAACAGTTTGTCTTTCCCAGGTTTTAAAATGGGAATTAATGTTGCTTCTTTCCATGAGTCGGGGAAGTGTCCTCCGGTCCATATATCATTAAAAATATCCAGAAGGTACCCCTTAGCATCTTTACTAAGATGCCTCAGCATCTGGTACTGGATCAAATCAGGCCCTGGAGCAGTGTCGTTAGCGCTATTCAAAGCCGACTCCAGCTCCCAAAATGTAAAAGGGCAGTTGTAGGCCTCTGTATTCGACGAATCGAAGTACAGCGGGCGCCTCTCGGCTGCGACTCTTCGTCGCTGAAACCCGAGGGTCAAGGTAGCAGACGACGTGATGGCGGCGAAATTCTCCGCCATCAACTGCGCTATGCTTCGTTCGTCGGTAATTATACGTCCTTGATCCAGCAACCCAGATACTGGTGGGCGGGAGTACCTTCAAGATATACGGCGGATAGACTCCCATACTTTCGACGAAGGTGTGGAACGATTTATGGTGCTCACAAAGGTCTGCCATGACCTTCTCTTGCTCTCCTTAATAACACGACGCGCCTTAGCTCTGGCTATACGGAACGCTGCTAGGTTGTCAGATGATGGGCACAACCTAAAACGACGCAGCGCCCGTCGGCGACCCTGGATGGCGGATCGACATTCGTCGCTCCACCAGGGGACGGGCGTCCTTCGCAGCGTTCCGGAGCTTTTCGGCATGGAGACGTCAGCTGCACGGTGAATCACTTCTGTGAAGTGATTCACCTTCTCCTGTATACTACCACAGGGTTGCAGTATTACAGAACGGCAGAAGAGCTGCCAATCTGCACCACTGACGTTCCATTTACGCCGGTTATTACCTCCTCCCCGCTCACACTCAACGTGCATCCAAACAGGGAAGTGGTCACTTCCATGTAGGTCGTGATCCAGCTCCCAATGTACGGAGTCCACGATGGAGGGGGAGCATAACGAAAGGTCAATGGCAGAAGACGTACCGGTAGCAGTGGTGAAATGAGTCATTTGCCCTGTATTCAGGATACAAATTTCCTCCTGCTCTATCAATCTACCTACCACTCGGCCCCGGGGGCAATCGGTAGTGGAACCTCACAACGCACTGTGGGCGTTGAAATCTCCCAATAGGAGAAAGGGCCGAGTGAGTTGTCGTACAATGCCAACCAGGTCGTCGTAGTCGACGGACAAACTGGGTGGCAGATAGAGAGAGCATACGGTCAGTTGGATTGGACCGTGTATTTTCACCGCTACTGCTTGTAATGTGGAGGTGAGAGCAATGGGTTCGGAGTGGACAGTGTTTCGGACCAACACAGCCACTCCTCCCTTAGCTCGATCACCCTCGGTTTCGTCCTTTCTATAAATGTCATACCCTCTTAGCACAGGTTGGTGTTGTGGTCTAAAATGTGTCTCTTGAATACAGAGACACAATGGATTAGACCGTCCTATGAGTTGGACTTCCTCTTTGTGAGCCTGAAAGCCGTTAACGTTCCACTGAAGTATGGGAGCCATCCTACCTATTTAAAACCACCCGCCCCGGGTCGGGTGGGTCCTGCGCATGTGACTGCTGAGGAACGGAACTATCTTCGTCCACCAGCATTGTTGTTGTTGTTATTTGGGTTTTAGGGCGCGTCGACAACGGGGTCATTAGCGCCCTAGCAACAACCAGGCGTGACAACGTGGCAAAATTGCCGTCTGTGTGGCCGACTGTAAAGGGGTCGGCCACAGAGACAGCACAGTAAAATACTAAACTACTAACTAAAATACCGTCTGCGTGGCCGACTGTAAAGAGATCGGCCACACAGACGGCTACATGAGATATAAAACTGAAACAACGCAATAAAATATAAAAATTCATACATTAACTGGTTGGCTGTAAAAGGGCCAACCAGTTTAAAAAATAAGTTAGCTGGCTGGCAGTAAAAGGGCCAGCCATATAAACAGTGTCACAAGTAAAAACTGTACTTGGATTGGTGGTTGTAAATGGCCACCAATCCAATTACAAAATCTAGGCCGATCTGCCCAAAATTTTTGGGACAAGACCGGCCAAGCAACAAAACTTTAAAACCTTAGCCACGTTGTCAACGTCATCGTTTAAAATAAGGGACAGATCGTTGGCTAAGCCAACGTCTGCCCTTAGATCTAAAAACAATACACATTCAGTTAAAATGTGGCGTACCGTCAAAGGTACGCCACAAGCATCACATTCCGGAGGGTCCTCCCGGCGGAGAAGAAAGCTGTGCGTCAGAGGACAGTGCCCTATACGGAGGCGAGTAAGGAGAACTTCATCCCTCCTCGCCCGCTGGAGGGAGCTGCTCCACGGCTGAACTGTCGGTTTGACCAGCCGGAGCTTATTATGCTCAACCTCCAGCCACTGCCTCTGCCAAACGTCGAAAACCAATCTTTTCCCCGCCGAGGCAAGGTCAGACTTTGGGACCGGATCAAAGTCAATTCTGACCTTGCTGCAGGCTAACTTGGCAGCTTCATCAGCTGCCTCGTTCCCCCTGATTCCCATATGACCAGGTACCCAGCAGAACACGACCTCCTTCCCACAGGACTGGAGGGAGAGGAGGGCGTCCTGGATGTCCTGGACTAGACGGTCTGCTGGGTACATAGTTGCTAACACCTGAATACAACTCAGGGAATCACAGCATATGAGGTACTTCATATGATGGCGTCCCTTCATATGCTGGAGCGACTTTAGTATGGCATAGCACTCTGCAGTGTACACGCTGCACCTGCTATCCAGCTTGTATTTGTAAGTCGCTCGAGGGAACACTACGGAGCAGCCTACTCCGTTAGCCTGCTTAGACCCATCCGTATATACCGGGGTAAACTCCTGATACTGGTTTAAAATGTCGTCAAAAACTCTGTTAAAAACACAGTCAGAGGTAGACAGCTTGTGGAACCTTGACATTTCTAAAATCGTTCTGGGCCTCTTTAAAAGCCAGGGAGGAGATTTACTCCAACCCTGGTGATAAAAAATGGGAAGCTCGAATCCGTATTGTTCTAAAATAGCCTTTGTACGGTAGCTGAACGGTTTAGTGGCTCTATGCCGGTTGGTATAGAGCCGCTCGTAGTTGGGATGTAGCACTATGTCGTACACGGGACTGCCAGGAGTTGTGGCAACATGTACATAGTGTCGCACCATGAGGAGATGCCGCCGGATGGAAAGCGGCGGCTCGCCAGACTCAGCACAAATGCTGGGTATTGGGCTAGTGCGATAGGCACCCGTGGCGAGTCGAATTCCAGCATGGTGGACACTATCCAACATCCGAAGATAGCTGTCCCGTGCCGAACTGTAAACAATACACCCGTAGTCCAACCGCGACCGTACAAAGGCTCGATAAAACTGTAGCTGGCAGGAGCGGTCGGCGCCCCACGACCTGCCACACAGACATTTTAAAACGTTTAAAGCTTTCAAGGCTCTGGCTTTCACATCTTTGAGATGTGGCAGCCAGCTTAGCCTTGCGTCTAGAATGAGGCCCAGAAACCGAACAGTATCAGTAAAATGTAAAACGGTGTTCCTCAGGGTAAGGTGTGGTTCAGCTAAAAGGCTTCTGCTACGAGTAAAAAGTACACACCGGGTTTTCTCGGCAGAGAATCGAAAACCGGTGTGCACTGACCATTCATCCAGCCTGTTTAGCGCGAGTTGCAGCTGCCGCTCGGCGCTTCTCAGGCTGGACGATGCAATAAAAATTAAAAAATCGTCCACATATAAAGAGAACCGAATGGGACTCCTTATAACCATAGAGATACTGTTGATTGCGATAGCAAATAGGGTCACGCTTAAAACTGACCCCTGAGGAACACCATTTTCCTGAATAAAAGATCAGACACTTCACTACCGACTCGGTACCGGAAGCAACGACCAGATAAAAATGATTTTAAAAAACGGGGCAGGTTACCCCTAAATCCCCATTCGTGTAACTGATTTAAAATAACATGCCGCCAGGTAGTATCGTAGGCCTTTTCAAGATCGAAAAAAACACCCACAAGGTGTTGGCTGCGGATAAACGCATCCTGTATTGCCGCCTCCAGGAGGATCAGGTTGTCCAAGGTTGAACGTGACTTCCTGAATCCACACTGAAAGCGGCTCAGCAGATTACGGGATTCAAGACACCAGACGAGGCGGCGGTTAACCATCCTCTCCAGTGTCTTCCCCACGCAGCTAGTCAAGGCAATACTACGATAACTACCTGGCAACAATTTGTCTTTGCCAGGTTTTAAAATTGGAATTAGTGTTGCTTCTTTCCACGAGTCGGGGAAGTGTCCTCCGGTCCATATATCGTTAAAAATATCCAGAAGGTACTCCTTAGCATCTTTACTTAGATGCCTCAGCATCTGGTACTGGATCAAATCAGGCCCTGAGCAGTGTCGTTAGCGCTGTTTAACGCTGACTCCAGCTCCCAAAATCTGAATGGGCAGTTGTAGGCCTCTGTATTCGACGAATCGAAGCACAGCGCGCGCCTCTCGGCAGCAATCTTGCGTGGCTGGAACCGAGGGTCAAAATTGGTGGATGAAGTGATGGCGGCGAAGTTCTCCGCCATCAGCTGCGCTATGCTTCGTTCATCGGTGACTATACGTCCGCGATCCAGTAAACCAGATACTGGAGGGCGGGAGTACCTTCCAGATATACGGCGGATAGACTCCCATACTTTCGACGAAGGTGTGGAACGATTTATAGTGCTCACAAAGATCTGCCATGACCTTTTCTTGCTCTCCTTAATAACACGACGCGCCTCAGCTCGGGCTATACGGAACGCTGCCAGGTTGTCGGATGTAGGGTGCAACCTGAAACGCCGCAACGCTCGTCTGCGACCCTGAATTGCGGAACGACATTCATCGTTCCACCAGGGGACGCGCGTCCTTCGCAGCGTTCCGGAGCTTTTCGGCATGGAAACGTCAGCTGCCTGGTGAATCGCCTGTGTAAGGTGATTCACCTTCTCGTAAAGACTGTTATATTCCTTTAGAATTATAGAGCGGCGATAGAGTTGCCAGTCGGCTTTGCTGACGTTCCATTTGCGTCGGTTATTCCCTCCTCCACGCTCAAACTCTACGTGCATCCATATTGGGAAGTGGTCGCTTCCATGAAGGTCACGATCCACCTCCCAATGCACGGAATCCGCGATTGAGGGGGAGCACAGTGAAAGGTCAATGGCAGAGGACGATCCGGAAGCAGTGGTAAAATGTGTCATTGCGCCAGTGTTGAGGAAACATATTTCCTCTTGCTCTATTAATCTACCAACCATTCGGCCTCGGGGGCAATCGGCGTTTGAGCCCCACTGCGCATTATGTGCGTTGAAATCTCCTAAAAGGAGAAATGGCCGAGTGAGTTGCCGCAAGATGTTAGACATATCGTCATAACTGATGGGCGTGTTAGGTGGTAGATAAATAGAGCATACTGTGAGATGAGTGGGACCATAAATCCTCACTGCCACTGCTTGTAAATCAGAGGTGAGAGCTACGGGTTCGGAGTGGACAGTGTTTCGGACAAACACCGCCACTCCACCCTTCGCTCGATCACCCTCGGTATCGTCCTTACGGTACACGTCATACCCTCTTAGCACAGGTTGGTGTGATGGTCTGAAATGTGTCTCTTGTAGACAGAGACACAAAGGTTCAGACCGTGCTAAGAGGTGTAACTCCTCTTTGTGAGCTGTAAATCCATTGATGTTCCACTGAAGTATGGGAGCCATCCTTACCTATTTAGCCTCACCCGCCCCGGTTCGGGTGGGTCTTCGGCCACTTCCTGCTGAGGAACGGGACCAGACTCGTCCACCAGCATTTCCGATTCTTCTTGCCCGGAGGCGGAGACAGACATCTCCGACCCAGAAGACTCTTCAAAATCTTCCCCATCCTTTTTCTTCTTCTTCCTCTGCTTCTTCTGCTTACTCTCCCTGCCGGGTGGCAGTCTGGGAGGAGAAGAAGAGAGGGACTTAACAAACTGGGTCGGATCAGTCTGTCTAAACTTTATACCTCGGATCTTTTGGTCACCTCTATTTCCACCGCTAGCTAATGGTATCGCTACCATTTCAGTAGCTCGCGGTGGAATAGGAGGTGCCGTTAATCTGATTGCTGGTGGAGACTTTGTTTCTGCTGCTGGGATGGTCGAGGTTGCAGATGTGTTGCTAGCGACATCCGCGGTCCTAGGTGTCATGACCTTGGTGGGATTTTGCACCACACTTGCACTGACATGAGCACGTAGTGCTTGTGCCCATGTCTGCAAAGGATGTCTGCGTAGCAACACTTTCTTTCCTGACGGGAGTCGAGACCGTCTTGGCAAAGCTTGTTCCAAATATTGGAGCGGCGAGCGCTTTCGCCTTCTTCTTTGCCTCTATATAAGGTATCCGCTCTTTGGTCTTCAACTCCTGTATCTTGCGCTCTTCAAGATACACTTGACACTCCCTGCTCCAGGCCGGGTGCGACCCGGAGCAGTTGACACACACCTGTGGGAGCGTGCAATTGGCACCAGGCTCATGTGCCCCCTTGCCGCATCTACCACAGGTGGGGTTGCCCTTGCATGACGCCGTCGTATGTCCGAACCTCTGGCACTGGAAACAGCGCATTGGGTCCGGAACATACGGACGGACGTTCAAGTTGATATAGCCAGCTTTTATACACTTGGGCAACACTGGAGTGTCAAACGTCAGGACGAAGGTGGCAGTCTTTTCAAGACTGCCATTTACCCTCCGTGTAATCTGACGCACCTCGACCACTTGCTGATCTTCCCACTCCTTAACCAGTTCCTCAGTCCCTAAATCCATAATGTCCCGGCAGGTGACAACGCCTTTACTAGAGTTTAGGGTTCTGTGGAGTTCGCAACTGACTGCGAACTCCCCGAGCTTCTCGCAATTAAGGAGCTGGGAAGCCTGCGTTGTTGTTGTTGTTGTTTTTAGGGCTTTAGGGCGCGTCGACATCTAGGTCATTAGCGCCCTAGCAAGAGTACGGAATGACAATGTGGGTAGAAACACACTGCCGTCTGCATGGCCGACTGTAAATGGGTCGGCCACACAGACAGCACAACAAAAAAAACAAAAAAAGGTGGTAAAAACACAGCCCGCATGGTCGACCGTAAAGGGGTCGACCATGCGGACAACAAGATTGAGTTAAATACAACAACAGTGGCTGTAAAATGGCATTAAATGCACAAACAAATAGTACTGGCTGGTTGGCTGTAGAGGAGCCAACCAGCTAAAACGAACACGGAATCAACGAACTGGCTGGCTGTAAGGGGGCCAGCCAGGGATAAAAAATATACATGGATTAGTGGATGTAGAAAAACCACCAACCCATTCTAAAAACTAGGCCGATCTCCCCAAAATTTTTGGACAGAGACCGGCCAAATTGCAAAATTTAAAACCTTTCCCACATTGTCATTGTTTAAAATAACGGCCAGATCGTTAGCTAAGCCAACATCCGCCCTTACGTTTAAAAAAAGTACACAGTCAGTTAAAATGTGGCGCACCGTCACAGGTACGCCACAAGCATTGCATTCCGGAGGGTCCTCTCGGCGCAGAAGGAAACCATGAGTCAGAGGACAGTGCCCTATACGGAGGCGAGTAAGGAGAACCTCATCCCTCCTCGCCCGCTGGAAGGAGCTGCTCCACGGCTGAACGGTCGGTTTGACCAGCCGGAGCTTATTATGCTCTACTTCCAGCCACTGCCTCTGCCATGCTTCAAAAACAATTCTCTTCGCTACCGAGGCAAGGTCTGACTTTGGGACCGGATCAAAGTCGGTTTCGACCTTGTTTGCAGGCTAATTTGGCAGCTGCATCGGCTGCCTCGTTCCCCCTGATTCCCACATGACCGGGTACCCAGCAGAATAAAACCTCCTTTCCACGTGATTGGAGGGAAAGGAGGGCGTCCTGGATGTCCTGGCCTAGACGGTCTGCTGGGTACATGGTTGCTAACGTCTGAATACAGCTGAGGGAATCACAGCATATGATATACTTCATGTCGCGGCATACCTTCATACGCTGGAGCGACATTAGCAGGGCATAGCACTCCGCAGTGTAAACGCTGCACCTGCTATCCAACTTGTATGTATAAGTCGCTCGAGGGAACACAACGGAGCAACCCACTCCGTTAGCCTGTTTAGACCCATCCGTGTACACCGGGGTAAAATCGCGATGGTGATTCAAAACATCTTTAAAAACATTTAGAAATACCCTGTCAGCGGTAAACAGTTTGTTGTACCGCGACAGGTCTAAAATCGTTCTGGGCCTCTTTAAAAGCCAGGGAGGAGATTTACTCCATCCCTGGTGATAAAAAAGCGGGCAGTTCACATCCGTATTCTTCTAAAATAGCCTTTGTACGGTGGCTGAATGGTTTGGTCGCTCTGTAGCGATTAGCATATAGCTGTTGAAAGTTTGGTCGCATCACTACGTCGTACACGGGACTACCAGGCGTTGTGGCAATATTCACATAGTGTCGCACCATGAGGAGATGCCGCCTGGTGGAAAGCGGCGGCTCGCCAGACTCGGCACAAATGCTCGGAATCGGACTAGTGCGGTAAGCACCCGTGGCGAGCCGAATTCCAGCATGGTGGACACTATCAAGTATCCGAAGATAACTGTCCCGTGCCGAACCGTATACGATGCAACCATACTCGAGACGCGACCGTACAAAGGCTCGATAAAACTGTAGCAGGCAGGAGCGGTCAGCGCCCCACGACCCTGCCACACAGACATTTTTAAAAGATTAAGGGCTTTTAAGGCCCTGGCTCTCACATCTTTTAGATGTGGTAGCCAGTTGAGCCTAGTGTCTAAAATGAGGCCCAGAAATCTAATAGTGTCAGTAAAACGTAGAACGGTGTTCCTCAGGGTAAGGTGGGGCTCTGATAAAAGGCTTCTTCTACGAGTAAAAAGTACACACCGGGTTTTCTCAGCGGAGAAACGAAAACCGGTGTGCACTGACCATTCATCCAGCCTGTTCAAAGCGAGCTGCAACTGCCGCTCTGCGCTTCTCAGGCTGGATGATGCAATAAAAATTAAGAAGTCGTCCACATATAAGGAGAACCGTAAGGGACTCCTTATAAACGACTGATATACTGTTAATCGCTATGGCGAAAAGGGTCACGCTTAAAACTGACCCCTGAGGGACACCGTTTTCCTGAATAAAAAGATCAGACCACTTCACTACCGACTCGGTACCGGAAGCAACGGACCAGATAAAAATGATTTTTAAAAAACGGGGTAGGTTACCCCTAAAACCCCATTCGTGTAACTGTTTTAAAATAACATGCCGCCAGGTAGTATCGTAGCCTTTTCAAGGTCGAAAAAAACACCCACAAGGTGTTGGCTGCGGATGAATGCATCTTGTATGGCCGCCTCCAGGAGGATCAGGTTGTCCAAGGTGGAACGGAACTTCCTGAATCCACACTGAAAGCGACTCAGAGATTACGGGATTCAAGACACCAGACGAGGCGGCGATTCACCATCCTCTCCAGTGTCTTCCCACGCAGCTAGTCAAGGCAATACTACGATAACTACCTGGCAACAATTTGTCTTTCCAGGTTTTAAAATTGGATTAGTGTTGCTTCTTTCCACGAGTCGGGGAAGTATCCTCGGTCCAATATGTTAAAAATATCCAGAAGGTACTCTTTAGCATCATTATTAAGATGCCTCAGCATCTGGTACTGGATCAGATCAGGCCCTGGAGCAGTGTCTTTTGCGCTGTTCAGTGCAGACTCGAGCTCCCAAAATGTAAATGGCCTGTTGTAGGCCTCTGTATCCGACGAATCGAAACACAGCACACGTCTCTCGGCAGCAACCCTTCGTTGCTGGAACCGAGGATCGAAACTGGCAGATGAAGTGATGGCAGCGAAATTCTCCGCCATCAGCTGCGCTATGCTTCGTTCGTCGGTAATTACGCGTCCTTGATCCAGTAATCCAGATACTGGTGGGCGGGAGTACCTTCCAGATATACGGCGGATGGACTCCCATACTTTGGCTGATGGGTGTGGAACGATTATTGTGCTCACAAAGGGTTTGCCATGACCTTTTCCTTGCTTTCCTTAATAACACGACGCGCCTTTTGCTCTTGCAATACGGAAACGCCTGCCAGGTTGTCTGAAGTTGGGTGCAACCTAAAACGACGCAACGCCCGTCTACGACCCTGAATGGCGGAGCGACATTCGTCGCTCCACCAGGGTTACTGGCGTCCTTCGCAGCGTTTCCGGAAGCTTTTAGGCATGGAGGACGTCAAGCTGCCTGGTGAATCACTTCAGTAAAGTGATTCACCTTCTCCACAACATCGTAATACTCTTTAAGAGTAATGGAGCGGCAGTATAGTTGCCAATCTGCTTTGCTGACGTTCCATTTGCGTCGGTTAATTCCCTCCTCCGCGTTCAAACTCTACATGCATCCATATTGGGAAGTGGTCGCTTCCATGAAGGTCGCGATCCACCTCCCAATGCACGGAGTACGCGATTGAGGGGGAGCACAATGAAAGGTCGATGGCAGAGGACGATCCGGAAGCAGTGGTAAAGTGGGTCATTTCGCCAGTATTGAGGATGCATATTTCCTCTTGCTCCATTAATCTTGCCAACCACTCGGCCTCTGGGGCAATCGGTGTTTGAGCCCCACAACGCACTGTGTGCGTTGAAGTCTCCTAAGAGGAGGAATGGCCCGAGTGAGCTGCCGCAGAATTTCGAGTAGGTCGTCATACTCGACGGGCGCATTAGGTGGCAGATAAATGGAGCATACGGTCAGTTTAGTGGGGACCGTGTATCCTCACTGCCACTGCTTGTAGATGAGAGGTGAGAGCAACAGGTTCGGAGTGGACAGTGTTTCGGACAAACACGGTCACTCCGCCCTTCGCTCGATCACCCTCGGTATCGTCCTTTCTATAGATGTCATAACCTCTTAGCACAGGATGGTGGTTTGGTCTAAAGTGTGTCTCCTGTAAACATAGACACAATGGATTAGACCGTGCTAAGAGTTGGACTTCCTCTTTGTGAGCCTGAAAGCCATTTACGTTCCATTGTAGTATGGGAGCCATCTCACCTATTCAACCTCACCCGCCCCGGGTCGGGTGGGTCATCGTCCCGTGACTGCTGAGGAACGGAACCAGGTTCGTCCACCAGCATTAAGTCGTCTTCATTATCTGAAGACGACTCTCGTTGCAAGGCCTCGGAGTGTTGCGGGCTTTTCTTCCTCCGAGGCCCTTTCCCCTTCTTCTCCTTTCCAGAGGGGGATCTGGGAGGAGAAGTTGGAGGGGATTTTCACAAACAAGGTGGGGTCCGTGTGCTTAAATTTCGGACCCCTAACCTTCTGCACTGTTTGCCATCCGCTACTGGCAGATGACGTTGGCCGTTACATCAACTGTGTCAGATGCAGTTTCTGCTGTGGGTACCGCTTCTGCTGTTGCAGAGGGACCCATTGCAGTAGCGGATGACTGTGCTTTTGCTGGTGGAACCATTGAACCTGCTGTCTTTGTGGTCGAGGATGCAGAGGTGTTGCTACCAACATCCACGGTCTTCGGTGTAATGACCTTGGTTACACTCGCGCCGCATTTGCATTGACATGAGCACGTTGTACTTGTGCCCATGTCTGCAAAGGACGTCTGTGTTGCAACACTCTCTTTCCTGACGGGAGTTGACAAGGTTTTGGCGAAGCTTGTAGCGAAGGCAGGGGGCGCAAGCGCCTTAAACCTCTTCTTCGCTTCGCCATAAGATAGTCGTTCCTTTGTTTTCAACTCCTGTACCTTCTTCTCTTCAAGGTACACTCGACACTCCCTGCTCCAGGCTGGATGAGACCCAGAGCAGTGTACACACACCTGTGGGAGAGTACAATTTGTGCCTGGCTCATGTGCGCCCTTTCCACATTTCCCACAGGTGGGGTTGCCCTTACACGTCGCCGTCGTATGCCCGAAACGTTGGCACTTAAAACAGCGCATAGGTTCCGGGACATACGGACGGATATTCAAGTTCAAATAGCCAGCTTTTATGGCTTTGGGCAACGTTGGAGTGTCGAACGTCAGGACGAAGGTGGCTGTCTTCTCAAGACTGCCGTTAACCCTTCGTGTGATCTGACGAACCTCGACCACATGCTCTGTTGACCACTCCTTAAGGAGTTCCTCGGTAGTAACGTCAATTAGGTCGCGGCAGGTGACCACGCCTTTACTTGAGTTCAGGGTTTTGTGGAGTTCGCATTTCACTGCGAACTCACCGAGCTTCTCGCACTTAAGGAGGAGGACAGCCTGCTTGTTAGTAGATGTTTCTAACAGCAGGGTCCCGTTCCTCAGCTTTTTGACGGATTTTAGGGTACCCGCAATACCCTCAAGACCTTTTTGTATATAGAATGGAGAGATCTTTTCAAAAGATCCCTCCACCCTACTCATTATGACGAAGGCATTGTCAACAATATAATCCTTCCTGTTACACACATTGTCATGAGGAGGGCTTTCAACCCTCGCCCGCTTACCACCACCTCTTTTCTGGGCGTTTAGAGTGACATAACCCCTGCGGTTTGCCCAAGCCGCAGGAGGAGGGGTTAGGATTGGAATTAACACTCGTTTTGGTCCCCACGAGTTCGGAGGAACTAAACGTCGAGTGACGTGGAGCCCCCGCATCACGCCACCAAGCCCAATACAACAGGGGTGCGGCAGGTGCCCCTGAGGTTGTACGCTAGCGGGTGGTTTTGCCTCACCACCCATCCACCTCCTCGGCACGTTACTCACCTTGAGGTTGAGGGGTTTTTTTATAGAGGTTTTTACCGTCCTCGCGATCCAGGCAATTAAGCCAAGATCCCCGTTCTCCTAGGCACACAACGTTCCACCGCCACGCCCTACGGTGGTCGTTGAAGCATGGTAGGAGTTTACGGTGTGGGAAACTTGCGGCGCTCACAAGTTTCCAGCTCGGGCACCGCGGGTTCGCCAAACCCGTACCTGGCACTTGCGTACCAGGCCCCTGCGGGTGGGAAGCCTGCCTACTGGTGGTTGTTTCCAGCAGCAGCGTCCCGTTCCTCAGCTTTTTAATTGATTTTAACGTTCCAACCAAACCTTCTAAGCCTTTATTGATGTAAAAAGGGGACACCTTTTCAAATGTCCCCTCTGCCCTCTGCATTATTACGAAAGCGTTCGGTATTGAACACACTTTCCTGTTACTTTGACTCTCCAAAGCGGGTGGGCTATCAACCCTAGCCCGCTTCTTGGTGCTGGGTGTATTGGGTTTAGCCTGCGGCACACCCGGACCGCAGGTTTTTGGGTTTTTGGATTTGTGAGGTTGAATTTTGATCCCACGAGTAAATCCAAAATAAAAAGAAATGCTCTTACAACAGGGGTGCGCAGGTGCCCCTGAGGTTGCACGTTAACGTGTGATCCACCTCTCACACATGCACCTCCTCGGCACGTGGCTGACCTTGAGGTTGAGGGGTTTTTTATAGAGGTTTTTACCGTCCTCGCGATCCGGGCGATGAAGCCAAGATCCCCGTTCTCCTAGGCACACAACGTTCCACCGCCACGCCCTACGGTGGTCGTTGAAGCATGTTAGGAGTTTACGGTGTGGGAAACTTGCGGCGCTCACAAGTTTCCAGCTCGGGCACCGCGGGTTCGCCAAACCCGTACCTGGCACTTGCGTACCAGGCCCCTGCGGGGTCCACCAGCATTATGTCGTCTTCTGGGTCGGAAGACGACTGTTGTTCTGAGGCCTCGGAGTCGTGCGGATTTTCCTTCCGCCGAGGCCTGTTCCCCTTCTTCTCCCTGCCAGTTGGGGATCTGGGAGGAGAAGTAGAAGGGGACTTTAAGAACATGGTGGGGTCCGTTTGTTTGAATTTCGGACCCCGAACTTTCTGCACTGTTTGCCATCCGCCACAAGCCGATGGCGTTGCAGTTACTGTGTCTGCTGTAGCTGATTCCACTACTGTAGCCGAAGGAATAGCGGCTGTTGCTACTGTAGCGGATGGCTGTGCTGTAGCTGGTGGACTTGATTTCTTAGTGGCCGACGTTGCAGTTGTGTTGCTACTGACGTTCGCGGTCCGAGGTGTTAAGACCTTGATGGGTGTGACACCACATCTGCACTGACATGAGCACAATGGACTTGTGCCCATGTCGGCAACGGACGTCTGCGTAGCAACACTTTGTTTCCTGACAGGAGCTGACAACGTTTTCGCAAAGCTAGTTGCGAAAACCGGTGGTGCTAGAGCCTTGTAGCGTTTCTTCGCATCGCCATAGGATATCCGCTCTTTCGTTTTCAGCTCCTGTATCTTTTTTTCCTCCAGATACACCCGACACTCCCTGCTCCAGGCTGGATGTGCCCCGGAGCAGTTTACACACACCTGTGGGAGGGCGCAAACGGCACCCGGCTCGTGCGCCGCCTTACCACATTTCCCACAGGTGGGGTTGCCTTTGCAGTTCGCCGTCGTATGACCGAACCTCTGGCACTTGAAACAGCGCAGGGGGTCCGGTACATACGGGCGAAAGTTTAGGTGTAAATATCCAGCCTTTATGTCTTTTGGCAACGTTGGAGTGTCGAATGTCAGGACGAAGGAGGCAGTCTTCTCCAGACTGCCGTTAACCCTTCGCATGATCTGTCGAACCTCGACCACCTTCTCTGATATCCACTCCTTAAGGAGTTCCTCGGTCTCTATATCCATCAAGTCGCGGCAGGTGATCACGCCTTTACTACTATTTAGAGATTTATGGAGTTCGCACTTTACTGCGAACTCCCCGAGCTTCTCAAACTTAAGGAGTGAGACAGCCTGCTTATAGGTAGATGTTTCTAAAAGCAGGGTCCCGTTCCTCAGCTTTTTCACACTCTTTAACGTTCCGACTATCCCTTCGAGCCCTTTTTGTATGTAGAAAGGAGAGACCTTCTCAAAGGATCCCTCCTTTCTTGCCATTATTATAAAGGCATCATCAATAAGATGACCCTTCCTGTTACTGTTATCTGTATCAGGGGGGCTTTCAACCCTCACCCGCTTGTTCGAACTGGGTGTATTTTTTTTAACCTGCGGCACACCCGGACCGCAGGGGTTTTGTTTTTGTTTGTGAGCTGGAATTGTGGTCCCACGAGCAAAAACATGATAAAAAGAAATGCTCATACAACAGGGGTGCGCAGGTGCCCCTGAGGTTGTACGTTAGCGAGTGATCTGCCTCTCACCCATGCACCTCCTCGGCACGTATCCGACCTTGAGGTTGAGGGGTTTTTTATAGAGGTTTTTACCATCCTCGCGATCCGGGCGATGAAGCCAAGATCCCCGTTCTCCTAGGCACACAACGTTCCACCGCCACGCCCTACGGTGGTCGTTGAAGCATGGTAGGAGTTTACGGTGTGGGAAACTTGCGGCGCTCACAAGTTTCCAGCTCGGGCACCGCGGGTTCGCCAAACCCGTACCTGGCACTTGCGTACCAGGCCCCTGCGGGGTCTAATTGTTTAATGATACCTGCAGTATCTATTTGTAATGATTCCATCACCGACTCGCCATGGCATCGGAAAACGGGAATACTATCCTTATTTTCATTTGTAAATGAATTTTTGAATACAGTATTTAGTACGTTAGCTTTATCGTGGCTTTCATTAACCTCAGAAACTTCACAAGTTAGTGCTGGAATATTGCTGTTGGTACAATTAACTTTTCGTACATACGACCAAAATTTCTTTGCGTTTTCTGTGAGACTCTTAGAGAGAGAGTTGGAATGAAAATCGTTGATGGCCTCGCGCATTACATTCTTAATACGTCCTCCTAACTCAGCTAAGGGTTCTAAATCGCTGCGACACCCCTTCCTTCTTGAGCGTTGTTTTTTGAGTAATCTTTTGACCTCGCATGTGTACCATGGTGGATCATTCTTCCCTTTATTGTTCGCTTCAGTATATGTATTTCCATACCTTCCCTGACTATATGTATAAAACGATGCCACATCTCTTCAACGGTGTCCTTTGTTGACTTGCAGTTATGGTAATTATTCCTTAGGTAGGTTCTAAAACATTCCTTTGAGGCCTTACTGAATCTGTACACAATCCGCCCTTTTTTCTTTTTTCGCTTGGTCATTAATTTGATAGTCGCAACTACCTCTTTGTAATCGTTTATTCCTGTGGTCGTTGAAATGTCTGTGAATAATTCTGGCCTGTTGGTAACCAGCAAATCTAACCTTATGACACCGTGTAGGTTCATTAACTAGCTGCTCGAGGTGATTATCTGACAACAAATCGAGAAGCTGCCTTATCCCTGCTACCTGTGATGTGAACGTAATTACGCCAGTCAATATAAGGCAGATTGAAGTCACCTCCTAGAATCATAGAATGATCCTGAAAATGGCTAGCTATACTATTTACATTAATTCTTAACTCCTCAGCGATAGCTATGTCGGAATCGGGTGGACGGTAGAAGGCGCCTATGATGAGTTTTGACCCAGCAACGTTGAGTTTAATCCATATAATTTCACAGATCGTATCGACGTCTATTTCATTACATGGGAGAAATTTACTCATAGCTATAAATACCCCACTTCCATGAGAATGTAATCTGTCTTTACGAAAAACATTCATGCTATCTTTAAAAGTTTCGGCGGAACTTATTTCCGGTTTCAGCCAACTTTCTGTACCGATAACGATATCCGCTTCTGTACTACAAATAACGCTTTCAAGTTCCGCTTGTTTGTTACAAATGCTTCTACAGTTTATTGCGAGAACTTTTAACTGTCGAGATTCTTTTACGTTGCCCCTACATTCCGGTGTTACATCTGATTGGGCTGCCCGTAACTGTATTTCGCACAGAGATGTGACTTATCTAGATAAAAGTATCTGAAATACAGATACAAAATACGTATATTTATATTGTATCTAAGATACTTTTCTTAATCTTTATCTTTTATCTTGTATTTAGATACTTTTTCTTTGTATCTTGAAAATACTAAATACTATTTCCGCATTTTTACGTTACGGAATCATAAAAACAATGGAATACATTCGTAAAATTCATTAACGTGTATCAAAAGACAAGATTATAGGGTCTAGTTATCTTTGCATTCCTTCATACCTGTGAACACCATAAACGAACACCTGCCTGTCTATTGTATGTTGTCTTTGGTCCGCGCCATATTTTACCGTGCCAAATCGTATGTGGTATGTTGAAATCGAATTTTTAGTGAATCATAATCAAGGACAACGGCATCAAAATGTAAGTAAATAAACGAATCATTTTAATTTTATTTAAGTAGGTATATACCGGATTAGATTTCACTTGACAGTGACTACGTGATCGTTGGTTGCGTGTGTGAAGGTTGCTCACGCAACTCCGAGTATTTATATTATTACCTATGTTTTATAAACTATTTTTTTTAAATCTATAAATTTTAAACTAAATCCTTAGGATTATTGTTAGCGAGAAGAAGTATTTATATTTATCTGTAAAAATAAGTTTCAAATTCGTGCCATTGTTGTAAGCTAGTCTCTTTTCTTTATCACAAAATACAGTATTGCTTTACAAATAGCCGAAAGCTTTTATTAAAAATTCTAGTGTAGGGTAACATTGTGGTATAAGTTATTTAACAATTCTAATTTCTTAAATATGGCATGAAATTGAATCTGTTGCCTGAGTTCCGATTGTTTAGGTTGCTTAATAACCAAATTTAGTACGTTGTGTTCTGTTTAGAATATAACAACTTGTTATTTAATTGGTTCTGAAAAATAAAATAACGGAAGTAATAAACAGTAGTATAAAAACTGGTGCTAATATCAGCGTACATGTATAAGAAGTAGAAGTTCATTGTAACTTGGTGTATTTTACGATTTGATGTTTCTTTTACACTCTGGCGTACGAACGATACCATCTTTAGTGCATTCGTACAATAAATACAAACTTTTTCCAAGTTATCCTCGCTAACAAATTAAATTGTTAAAAAGTTAAAGCACACTTCGGTAAGGCTCTTTTCGCTAGTTTGCTTTTAAAATCATTCCTGATTCAGCCGTTAGTTGCAATTTAACATCCTTAATACAATTGCGGATCTAGGAATTATTATTATTATTAATTTAATTCCAATTGAGTTAACACTCCAGTGACAATCTTCCTTGTCATCCAATTTCCCCCCCCCCCTTTTTTAAATCATCTTTTGTAATTGGAATATAAAATTCCTCCCCATTTAACTTTCCAATTTACAAATTTTAAATTCCTTAAGAATTTTTGGCAAATTATTCATTACTGCACCCGGCAATCTGTTCCAATCCCCGACAACACTACCAACAAATTAAAACTTCCCCACTCCCTTATGCATGAAATCGAGAGCTAGCTTGTAGTCATGGTCGTCTTTCCCCTTCCATTCACTATTCATAATTCTTTGACCAATATCCCTCAAGCCCCGTCACCAGCATATGCCTTGCACATTCCCAGCATTCTCTTCATCATTCTCCTTTCCTCGAATGACTCCCAATTAAGCTCCTTCACATACCAGTTACCGACTGGGTCATGCGATAATTTGCACAAACAAATCTAGCTGTCCGCCTCTGCACACCCTCCAGCTCTTGTATCTAATAGCCAAAATGTGGGTCCCAAACCGCACCAATGGTCTGACCAAAGTTTTGTAACCCAATTCCCTTCCTTCTCTGGTACATCCTTTCAGCACCCTCTCCAGTGGAATTTGCGGAGGTGGGTGGGGGCAAAAACTTCATATTGCCTCCACTATTGTTGCTATCCCGACTGTCGGCACCCCGATTGACAGTCACGCGCGCCCACCTGCATAATTGTAAGCGTCCGGAAGTTAGTAGAGCTAAAAAACGATTTCACAACATTCAAGACGAATGGATAAAACGGATTATCCACTATCATTATGTTACGTTTTTAAAACACTGTTGTTCTTTTGATTCTTTCTTGAAGTATATTGCGAATCGCAATTTGCGATATTCATTATCCGATAAAAGCTATGTCGCAATTAATAATTATTTTCAAGAATGATTCTAATATTTTTTTAACACTGAGAATAATGTTTAAAATCAGATTCGTCAGGTTCTGTCGGTAATAATATTACAGTAGAACGACTGGGCATAACCGGTGCTTCAAAACGACATTGTTGAGGTTTATTTGTTGATATTTTTTATTTTATTTTTAAAACGTAAAGGTCGGTTGGTTCACTGTCACCGCACTGACAGTTGGCCGTCGTCAGTCTTAGGTCTCCTTTAACGTTTTCAGGTAGCTGTTTCATGGAATCAATGTTCACAAATTTCCATAAAAGTGAGTTGGGATTGCAGCAGGGATATCGCCCGAAATTTATGGAAGAGTGCTGTATTTTTCGTAGTCGTACTTTGTAATCTACAAAAATTATAAACTACGTTAAAATACTTTTTACAAACCTGACTTATGGTATAATCTCACTTGTTTATCTATTACATACAAAAATAGTATCCCAACGCACTCTTAACATTGTACTGGAATGAAAGATTCTCGTGTATCTCAACACAGTCCCAATGAAATGTAAGCGTCGCTCATTTCACACTTGAAGCGTTTGTTTTGTTCCAAATTCCTTTCAATTCACTCCATACTTTTTATTAATAAATATTCAGATTATTGTATGCTTTAAATTAAATACACATTGCAAAGATAATTAATAATAATAATTTCATTTGATCTCGTATCAGCTGTGCAGTGCACCTCCATTAGTCGCCACCTAGCTCGAAAAAAATACCTACAAGCTATGCCATAGGTGAATGTCGATTTTACGGCTGAGACCTGGTTTGAATCGGGGACCTTCAGTGCCCCAATGGCTCGGCGTAATCATCTGAGTCACCCATATAAATCTAGAAGTAATGAAAAATAAATATTCAAACAAAATATGAACTCTTTTTATAAAGCATTTATTTTTGCAATCCCAAAATACAAATGTACTTTTATATTTTTGAATAAATATTTTTCAGTATTTCTGTCTGGTGACACAGATGGTTATTACGTGCGATTAGGGTATGGACAGTCCTTGGTTGAAATCCGGGTCTCGGCTGTAATTTTACACGCCTTAAAAGCGACCTTCTCCTCTGGCAAAGCTTTGATTTATAAATGCAGGCAAGCTAGGACTCTTCTTACATTTTACCAACATCTGATGAAGCTGGAAATAGTGTTGGACAGCATGCGGTGTCGTTTGAACTCACTTCAATCGAATGAGCGCCAACAATAAGGAAAGTGTTTGTGCGGTAACTATAACGCTGCCAGCTAGTATCGGGCAAGTGTGGGCCTACCTTAAACGTATGTTTCTTCAGATGAAACTGACGTGAGATAATTAATGCAGCTTCCGTTTTATAATTTTAAAAGCTTAAAGAACTCATCCACTCTGCTAGTATTTCAGTAGTAAAATATCGCATGCACGTTAATACATTCACTGTATCGCGATATAAATGTACTTCCAAATTTCGTTCCTTACTATAATAGCGCGCAGAGCATATGAACAAACTAACTACCCTGAACAAATATGATTAAAGAAAAATCAACTAACAAATGAACAAAAATTCCTTAAAAATACTGGATCATATATCATTGTTTAATAATAGCGACTCCTCCCAATCAAAACATATCGTCGGAGGTCGTCACATGAGTATTAAAGCTTTAACATGTCTGATACCTCACTTATATATACATGCATAGAAAATGAATCTTGCACTAATTCAAAACGATGTAGTGTATAGGGGAACGGCGGGTAGTATGGGCCAAAGGGTAATATGGGCCAGATGGTGTTTCAGCTATTCGCTACTAGGTAGCAGCACGATACACAGTGTAACCTTTGCCGCCAGCGCCATTTCGCCATGTGCAGAGAGTTTGTTTGATTCCCAGTGTCGTATCGTCCGTGAGTGATTGTTGTTTGTTTGTGCTCCTACAAGTTGTTGCCTCGAGTAATTTTTAACATCGCCCTGAATCATTACAGGTAGGAATATACTTATGAAACTATAACGGTTATTTCGTTTACTCTATTAATAAAGGGGCCTAACAATTACAGTTCATTTGCTCTAACAATGTGTCACTTGCTGCCACGTTTTCATATCATTTTGAGTTGGGTAGTATGGGCCATGCAAAATTCGGGTAGTATGGGCCATGAAACTCATGTCCCTTTTCTTTTATTATTTTAGGATAGTATGCCAACGTTTAAGAAAATAAACCAAAGGTGAAGGTCATGGAGAATGGTCAGAGAATGATATGAAGACTGCTATTGCAAGTGTATTGGAAAAGAAACTTTCCGAAAGAGCTGCATCTTACCGATTCCATGTACCTAGAAGCACTCTACAAAGAAAGTTAAAAGCTATAGTAAATAATCAGCCAACTGATATAACACCACAAATGGGGTATTTTAAGGCAACCTTTGATGAAAGATGTGAAAGACTGTTAGTAGCTCATTTGATGGATTTAGATTCGAGACTAATGCCCCTGTCCAAAACAGAGTTTTTGAAACTGGCCTATGACTTGGCAGAAAAATTAAATTTGAATCACCGATTCAACAAAAGGACGAAAAATGGCTGGAAAAGATTTTTATGCCAGTTTTATGAAGAAGCACCCAAATTTGACCTACAGAAAACCACAGTCAACTAGTCTGATGCGGTGTGTAGGGTTTAATAAGCCACAGGTCGGAAGGTTTTTCAGCCAGCTTGAAATTCTCTTAAAAAAGCATTCCTTTCGTCCATCCCGAATTTTTAATGCAGACGAGACTGGCGTGTCGTTTGTGCATGAAAATGACAAGGTCAAGTGGGAAAAATTACTTCTGGAGAGAGGGGACGTAATGTGACACTTCTGTTTTGCATGAGTGCAACTGGTCAGTTTATCCCTCCGCTTCTTATTTTCCCAAGGAAACGAATGAATGACCGCCTCATGATTGGTGCTCCAACTGAAAGCATTAGTTTTCCAACTTCTAGTGGTTGGATGACAGCTGAGGCTTTTCTTAAGTGGCTTCGACACTTTGTTTCCTTCACAAAAGCCCTCAGCAGGAGATCCTGTCTTGCTGATTGTAGATGGGTGTTCCAGTCACAAGGACTTAGATGTCATGAGAAGTGTGGGGGGAAAACTTAACATATGGACATGGTTTTCCCGAGCAAACATGATAAGTTGCAGCCTCTGATAGGACATTCATGAAACCTTTCAAAAACTGCTACAATACTGCATGCAGTCTGTGGATGAGGGCTAATCCAGGGTCAAGAATTAATGACTTCGATATTGCAAAATTGGTAAGTGATGCCTACAAGCAAGTGTGTCGACTAGATATTGCTGAAAATGGATTTAGGTGCACTGGCATTTATCCGACAAACCCAGACATATTTACTGAGTTGGACTTTATGGGCAGTGATGTTACCAACATTGCACAAGAACCTCTCCCCGAGATGACTTCTGATGGGGCTGGTGTTGGTACATCTAGGACACTCACGTCGATCTCACCAGCTGCTCTGACAGCCCCCCCCCCCCCCCCTCAGCCTCCTTCCAGGCAGAATCTATAGAAGAACCTGAAGAGGCCAACACTTCCTCCGATGCAGTACACTCAAGTGAACATTCTGATTTTGCAAGTGTCTTAAAAGGAGGTGTCACCTTTGCCCCTACTGCAGCGAAAAGAGGCTGACATGTAGAAAAAGAAAAGCAGAGAGGAGCGAAATTTTGACATCAACGCCAATAAAAAATATGCTGACAGACAAGAAAGATTCAGCAGAGAAAAGGAGAAAGAACTACAGAAAAAGAGGACAACTGAAAATTTCCAAACAAGAGCAAAAGATGATCATAACACGAAGAAAAGTGAACAAATCCAAATTCTCATAATGACGGTGCAACACCAGGTACTTCTCAAGACAGGTTAGATGTAAAATGTATTGTGTGTGGAGAATGCTATGAGGAGAACTGGATTCAGTGCAACAAGTGTGAAGGTTGGGCACATGAGCTCTGTGCGGACATTGACGACTTACTTTTTACTTTTGTGATTTTTGTAAGTAAATAAATCATAACGTAAATGACCTATAATATGTTACAGATTGTGTACATTATTAAACAATAAAACTTTTTCATTCAAAACAGTGTTTTTAATTTATAAAATTAATCATATTGGTGTGGCCCATACTACCTGCCAATTTTTAAAATGCCCAAAATTCAATGTTAGTTCTAATTACCTTTTGTGTCATGTTCCCTTCATATATTGCTCAATATATTTATATATCTTTGAGGAAAGAGGTTGAAAATATTATTTTTTTCGCTCATAACTTAACATAAGCTACAAATATACTTTGTAATTAACATTTTTCCTTAAATGGCCCATACTACCCTCCGTCCCCCTATGCAAAATATGTTCTAAAGTAATAAAGGGCAGTGTTACTTCTACTACAAACTTCTTGAAGCATTTGAAGGTAAAATTATTTATAATATTAATTTTTATTAATATTTATAAAATATTGAAGAACGGTAAACTTACAATATTATTTACTTATGTCTTTCTATCTATTGAAATTAAAACGCCATAGTATAACACATTTGCACATAAAAAGTAGGTCACATAATGTTTAAAACATTTTAATCCTTTTTTCTTCTTCTTTGCAGAGGAAAGGTCATGCAGATCTATTGCAAGAGTATGAAAAACTAAAAACCCCAAATCTGAAAAAAAGAAAATGTACTGACAATAGCAGTGGTTCAGAAACGTGTAAGAAATTTAAGCAGACCACTCTTACAACTGTTGACTTGGACAAGTTTATTGTGCAATTTATTGTTGAATCAATGTTACCAGTATCAATAGTGGAATACAATTCAATTAAAGCTTTAATTGAAGGTGCACAGCAACTAACGAACCTCCTAAAGTTTTATGCCACCGTTCAATCCAAAGTAAAATTAGTGATGAATACAATG
>JARYHS010008135.1:0-25016 GCA_031002005.1 Vandiemenella viatica
CTGTAGCGTTAATTCGTAACTTTTATGTTGCTTCACGTCTAAGGTAAGTGTGATTTCGCTTCCATGTACACTTTTTCTTAAAAGGTATGACCACAGGAACGTATGTGGTAAATTTGAAGCGAATACCACAAGTTCCTTCTTTCTCCATTCTTATTTTACAGCTACCAAAGAAAATGTTGCATCATTAGGTTTTGTTTTCAGAAATATAATCAGAGTTATGCCTTTTCCGCAAGAATATTAATTCCGCATCAGAAGCCAACAGTTCATTCCAGCAAGTTTTGTTGGGCTTTTGTGAACTAAGACTATTTTGACTGATTTTTTGAATATCTTCTTTTTAATTGTTTACCAAGGGAACCGATTTGCGCTTCCACTATGCATTAGTGAAATTGAGTATAGATGGTATTGGCATGAAACTTTTATTATTATTATTATTATTATTTCTGCAGTGTTTTATACATTCTAGAAACGCGTTACTTATGCATTTTCCTATTTCTTAGCAAATTTTCGTTTTAAATATGTAATTGGTTTTAAACATTTCAAATTTCTTCTAAATAATCCTTGTTTATACTTTTTTTTTTTTTTTTTTTTTTTTTTTTTTTGTAATACTGGAGATATGTTTGTCCATTATGGATAACACTCTGAAATTACTGATAGTTTTTCGTAAACGTTTTGGTCTTTACTTATAAGTATGATCTGTTGACAGTAAGAATGTTTTAAACCTATGGTCCAGGAAGATGGCACAGGTGGTCTGCAGGCAGAATATTAAAAATCTAATTGATTTAAAGATATCATAACAAAAAGTAAATTAGTAAAAAATTGTCCACATAAAATTGATACAGTAGTCGTGTTGGAGAGTGCTGTAAGAAATTATAAACCATAATTCGATAAACTTTCTAAAAGCCATTTCTGGTATTTTCAGGTTTTGGGGTTATGATTGAATGGTTACTATAATAAAATACGTTACCAGTTGACATTAAAGAGAGCGGCATTCCTTTAATGATTAATTTAGTTGTCTTTTATGAGGGTCTCGTGTATTGTCATAAGGAACTGCAGTACGTGCTGATAACGGTTGATGTGGTTGGTTAATAATATATTGTACTCAAACGTAAAAATTAGACCCATTTAAGTTAGTAATCCGTTGTATTATTTTTAAAATTTTACTGGTCCTCTATTTTAAAACATTAAATCATAAATTAACTAAAAACAAATTAAGAGGGGGAAAATTATGTGAAGACCTGAAGATATGTAGCCACAAAGAAGAATAAAACCGATGAAATTGGAGAAGTGGAATCTACATTTTGTTAAGTTGCTATGGCAACGCTGATTCAACGTTCATCTCTTTGCCGTTTTTAAAGGCGTAATCGCTATCTCCTTACGTTTTTAATTCTATTTACATTGCTTACTTCCAAGCATTTTAATTGTACTCTACAGCCTACGGAACAACACATTCAATAGCATTTGATCACATAACTTTCTGGGCGTTGGGGAGGAGGGGATTGCCTTGGAGAATTATAAGAGAGCTTCAATAACAGACGAGTTGCCTCAAAAAGGACTCTACTGCTTCGGAATCGTATAGAAATTTGATGAGATAGTTTAAAATGCTATACTGTAGCAAAGTACCTCAAATATCTTATAGCGTCATTATGTTCCGGTGTTACTATCATTGGTGATGCTGTAGACATACTAACACAAACGAATTTCTTGCCAAACTCAATCAGCAAACTTGACATTACTTCTGCATCTGCGACGTAAATTCTGATTCTGAGTTAGGAAAAATTTGTAGGTAAGGGCGGAAACATAGATTCGATCTTTAATGAAATTTAATAGCTGGTAGTTATAGGAGTCTACTTCGTTTATCTTCGTCCAATTGTGATATGAGGAAATAGTTAATCACATCAATATAAACGATGCCATTTATGGAATTCACCAGGGAAAGTAGCCATTTTAATTTGAAATGGCTAAATTTAGTACTACTGCACTGAGTAAAACTTGGTGTTTTACTAACAAGTTTATATGAGAATTAACACTATAGATTCTATATGATTTCAAAGTTTAGTTCTTTCTGAAGCACCGCATACCTGTCAGGGTTCAACAAATCAATGAAGAAATCACGCAAAAATAGAAATGTAACTCTTAAAATATCGAGACGAGAGCTGAAGACGTTTTAAGGCTTTATTGCTCGTCGATATCACCAGAGGCAGAAAATGATTGGTAGCAGAAAAGTGAGGAATTCAGTCCTGGTCTTTGGAATGAATCATCCTGGTATCGACCTAGAGTGATTTCGGGAAACCATTGAAAACCGAAATCTGCATGGCAGAACAGTGATTTGAACCCTCGTCCAAAATAATCAGGCCCGAGTGTTACCGATCTACTTCCGGGCTCGGTCTAAAGATGGTATTGATCCTTATAACACAGGTTATAATTGCAAACTCAAACGAAGGGACAAAAATTTGCAATAAATACTGCGTGGAATGAGAATCATTCTAGCTCACGCATAGGGTTGTTTGGGCATACCGGCTTTGTAAGAGTTATATAATCTGTATTTACGTGTTTGTGCGACTGTAACTATTCCACAATTGTGCTCGCAGTCAATCGGAACGAGGACATGTCAGGCATGACTTTCGCCCACTTTCATTTCGTACAGAGCTATCTGGCGGCGTTTTGCGCAGTCGCTGGCGAATATGAAGGCCGGCTTAGGCAAGGTCCGGCACAGCACGGCGTTCAGCTTGCGAAACGAAAAGACTCCGCTTTCACGTCCGACTGAGCACGCCGCCGAGAGGTTTACAATTTGTTTGCTGATGTGCACATATTCTGCTGAGTTCTAACCACCGAACATCAAAATACTCTAACAGAGTAAAATAAAATAAAATAAAGACCTGTCAGTGTGGTAGAGCTTGTTAAACAATTGGCGCCCGGCCATCTTGATTACTGGTTTTAGGCGGTTCATTTGCTACTTCGGCGAACGCTGTAATGTTTTATGCTCTGAGAAACTACACTTTATACAAAAAAAACTCTTCACACGAGGTTTATACAGTCCTCAGAGAGACGGTAACTCTGTTCAAATCCCTTATGTTAACCTAATTACCTTCGATATTGACGGTTGGTTGAATTCCAGTTAAAGAGTATTAGGTTCAATGTTAGAAAACATTCCTTCGTACTTACAACCAGCGCCCTAAGCCTTCATACCATCCTCTCTGGTACGACGTAATTTTTGCAAATAAAAAGTGCTGATCATTCTCAGTATCAGTACAGAGGTTAGCAGAACATTTTACAATCATCTTCCTGAATAAGTAATTGAATAGGAATTTGGTTACGGTCAGGCAATATTTGCTTGAATTTATTTCGGAAAATATTGAAACTTAATTTGGTGTGTCTATACTTCGCCAGTTGACAGCCGTTTCTTCATGTTATGTGGGTAAATCACCGAGTCCTGATTTTGGTAGCCATAATACGAGGTTAATTTGTTCTAACTCGGCCTCTTGCCGAGTCCAAATTATGTGAAACTTAGTTTACCGCCAGCGGTTGATAGCACAGATCCAATTGCCGCTAGTAATTTCAAAGCAGCACGTCGTGAACGAAGACTATTGAAGTTTCCTGTTGCTGATGAGTGCTGAAATCACATGTCGTGAAAGCTGAAATTAGAACTCGCTATTTTAAGGAACACAGCTTGTTCGTAAACTTCACCACTTACCAAATGAAACAGTCTGCTCAACTTGATACTATTTAGTTATGGAAAACATTTAAAATTACTTTAGCACACTACGTAAGTTCAGTAAACATCGCTGAAGTGTCGCCTATGCTATTATAAGATCCGCCGGAACAATTAACCGTTCACTATCAGGCCACGCATTGCCTCTCTTATTGCACTGTCTAGGCTAGTGTAAAACATAACTAACGCCTAAGCTGGCCGCGTCGCACACAAGTGAAAATCTAGAAAGGGGGGGGGGGGAGTAAAAGCTCAAGAGAACTCAACAGGTACTTAAATCCTGTTACATTTTCAATTAGCTAGATACTTTATTTATTCGCTACAAAAAAATAAGATTTTAAGAACTTAGTTTTATTAGAGATCATTAAACGTTTTGATTAGTTGTTTTTTATGGTATATTTAAATTAGACACAGAAATTTTTTGAAAAATATCAAACTAAGGTATTTTTACGTATTTATTATCCATTTATGAAATTCTCCATCAAATGAAAAATGTCGGGGGACATAATCTGATAAAGTATTGTCAAAATCACTGTCAGTTATTTTGGATACCATAATCCCCAGAAATGTCGCTATAGTTTTTCTGTAAACTGCATATCACTCTAAATTTTTAAAGAATTTTCGGATCAGTAGTTTCCGATACAAGAAGGGGGATGTTATTTATGGGATTTTTTGGAAAAATCTTCTACAAATTGTGGAATAAAAAGGAAAAATGTGAACATTTTGAGTGTTGACGAGATGCCAGCTTTAATTTGAAACCCTGGGAAACACTATAGAAGGCTCTTTAAAATTAAGTTGATAGATAAAGTAACAAATGAACGAAACGTCTTAAAATATAAAATAGTTCCATAGGCACCAGAGAGAGGTTGGTATCACATTTCAAGACATGTTAATTTGTTATGAACGGTAATAAATGGAGAGAAAGACAAAGATTAGAATATATGAAGCATAGGCTACATGTGAAATCATAGGTCGTGGTGGGATTGTTATATGAGGAAATGGCTGTTGAACCAAACAAGTCGAAAGACTGATGGCAGGAATACACCTTCTATTGTATCAGTCCACTGTTGATACATTAAACAAGTGAGTTTATTAAAATCATGTTCGCGAATATTGCAATAGAAAACAAACAATGAAAGATGCTGACATAGGTCAGGAAGCAATGGCGTCGGCCAGGCGTGACGCAAATAGCCTCCCGAGTACAGTGCAGCATTCAGTGACAGTGTGAATACAACTCGAGGATCCCGAACTAGTCGGCATAACTGAATGATGTATTTCTAAAACTACTTTTGGGAATTTGCAAAGTACTGTCTGCAGGGTGGAGCTGCTTGACGTGAGGAGAGAAAAGGTTTGAACGAATAGATCGCAAGAAGGCGAAATTATTTTCTGTACAATCTTCTGTCACCTGAAACCAACCAATGGGATGGTGGGAATAACATTCATGACCGCCCGAGTTTTTGAATAACAAATGGGTTGGCAGAAACATATTATTCATTATTGTCGAAATTTGTTTCTGTTTTTTGGTCTATGACGATAGAGATGGAGCGAAGACGAGGAGAATAGTGAGGAGGATCGTGAGAATTACTGCGACAAGAAGCAAATGGTTTATATTCTAATTTCTGGTGATAAAACCTGACTGATGGCATCGCGGTGACCACTGCAGTCGTACTTACGTTTCGACTGCAAGTCCAGTCGAGCAGCTTGCCGTCGTCTGACATGCTGATGTATGTATGGGAGTTGTAGCACGTGATGTGATTAAGTACATTATCACGTAATTATTTGCGTCATCAATTGATGTACCATCGATGAACGTGGTACCAATTGCACGCTACCCACACATCAACGAACATGGTAATATCGACGATTTATTCACTCAGCTGCTATGATTAAAAGAAAACTGAATATTAATTCCCGTAAACGTATTGGCGATAAAAATCGCAGAAAATATACTTTTATCTTCTGCCGTTGTTACTGAGCTAAAAGCTCATCATTTCTTTGCAAAAATTATCAATTTCATGTCGTGATCTTTCCTTGTTTTTTTATGACATTTTTTGTTTTTTTTTATCAAGGACATATAATAATTAATTTCATGTCGTGTTCATTTCCTATGGTTTCTTCTTCTTTTTTTTTCTTCAAATTTATATCAATTGACGGCTATTGGTTTACCAGTAACAATAAATACAGCAGAAGATCGAATTCATGATTAATAAATCTTTGTTAACCTCTTAATTTCATTTAGGTTTTAATTCATAAAAGTAGCATCATCCCCTCTATCTAGTGTATCTCATTATGTATGTTATGATTTATGTACAAGAGATTATTCCAATGGGAATTATTTACAATGGCGTCCACTATAATTTTAATGACTGACTTAAACAAGGCAAGCTATAAAAATTAGTAATATTATATTCATAAAACTTTATTTTGTTCCGTTTCTTTGTGGAATTATCAAGTTGTCAATATGAGTAAACTAGTGTAAAGTTAAGGATAACTTTTTACTTTTCTCTGTGATTTTATTACTGTTTCTTTCGATAAGCCGAATGTAAAGTTACTGATGCGCTTCCTCTCTCTGCTACCACGATTTGCAACTCTGAGAGATGTCCATTCAACCTCTAGCTGAGCGCAGAAAGTGAAAATTTCGTGGTTTATTGAGTGGGAGAAGCTCAAATGGACCGCAGTGGAACTGGAGTTTCGACTTTCGATTCGGACCACAAAGTTGTTCAGAGCAGCCTGGCGTCGCGGTCAGATGGAATACGAAAGCGAGCAGACTGGTCGCCTTTGAAACCTCGCTTTCCGATGGAAACTCATGCTTCGAAGAGTTCTTTTTAGGAATGACTGTTCTTGGAAGTCTGAATGGTCCTTTAATGGTACCTGCCAGAATTGAGTGGCCGTGTGTTTGAAACTGCATCAGCTGTACCCTAACTCCATTCAACAGTTTGTAATACAGTGTTATACCAAGATATTTACACTTCATGCCTTCAACAAGAAAAATGTCCTCTACCTCATCATACAGACATTTATATTTTAATCTGTGTATCTACACGACTATTTTTGGCACTTACATTCCTTCAATGTTGATAAACCCAGCTGTATATTTCTGTAACTCGTCACAATTCTCTAGTACTATTACCACAACTTTGCTATTAATAAAGAACCTAATTTCGGACTATGAACTACCAACAAAATCATTCAGTAGAATAATGAACGGCAGTGTTATCAGTACACTACCCTGTGACGTTGTTCTCATTTTCAGCTTTATTGATACTGCGTTTCTTACCCTAACACTTAGCTACCTCGTAATAATGTCTCCAGCCAGCAACTAATTTTTTGATTCACGCCAATAATTGCAGGTAAGCGGCAGGGTAACATGTTTGTGTTACTTATTTGTCTGAAATCCTTTTAAGTGTCCTTTAAATCAAATTATGGCATGAAGCTAATGATTGGTGCAATTTTATCCTTGAAGAGAGACTGTTGAATATAACTACGGTCACTTGCGAGGCCATAAAACGGGAACGCAGCTGAGACACTGATATACCAAAGTCATGATAGCTTTCCAAGTTGTTTGTATAGAGCCTTAGGTATAGACATACAGTTCTCCAACTTTGTCATATTTTGAACATTTATTTCACATCCAGTAAATTAGTAGTAATAATTTGCAATGGGGAGAGGGGAAATGCTGTGTGGTGGGAAGAAGATGGTTGTGCTTCTCTCAGAGTTGCTACGTGGTCTAAGGAGTTGTGTCCATTAGCGGTCTGTATCGAACCAGCCGCTCTTCGGTCAAGGACAGGCAACCGGTTAAGGAATACACGCACTACCATCTCTACATTATAGATAACGGATTGCTGCCAGCCGATCGACTTTGAAGGCTCTTTGTTTAAAAGTTAAAACTATGTCAACTGAAATATCAAATTAAGTCAGCAGGAGTATCTGCAATAAAGTAATATTTTTTGGACTCTACCAGCATGAATAAATGCTGGGTTAATTCTCTGTGTTCCTCTATTTTTGTCTCTGCCTATGTATATCTCTCTTAGAAAGAGAGTGAGTAAAAATTTGAAGTATGCTTCCAGATATTCAAAATTGTTCTCCATGTGGTGTTCACAATGCCAAAAATCACATTTCAAATGTCTCCACACTCTTTAATAGCTGACAGTTACGAGGTAAGACGAAGCAATAGATTCACGTTAACCAAGCAGTACGAAACTAACCAACAGGAGTGAGTTGTTCGAGAGATCACATATCTAGACAGAATACGGATGGTCTTTTGCAGTATACACATCTTCACAGAGCAGACAAACTTCAGTCTTGCGCGTTCGCCGCCATAACATTCTCATTTAACTTCTTTGGAAATAAAATGTAGTCTGTCTTTCAACGTTTGTAACCCCTCCGAAATCTAAAATGTTTAAATTGTAACTAGCAATTTAGAATGTGTGTTTCCGTAGTGATATCTTTTTATAAGTAAAATGCTTGCAGCTTACGCCATATAACGGTGAAATATTTTGGATTAAATGTTTCAGAAAGCATCTCTAATGCTCCACTAATTTTGCTAGTACGTCATTCATGTCACGTGCCATTACCCACCGGCCTTGTAGCCCCTGTATGCTTTCCAAGTCAGCATTGATTTTGAAGTGTTAGTGCCCTGGTACTGTCTGTTTTATGTCGTTGCCCTTGAGATTTTATATAGTGGCTGACCTTACCAACGGACCAGCTGTGGTGCTATCGATCAACGCTGCCACAGTTGGTGTTGGTTGTAGTAATAATTAGCACAATGGTCAAAGTGCTAATCAAGCCATCTGTAATTCACTTTCTCGCGGATAACGCTTCAGTCAATCTCTTGGAAGCTGAACAAAAGGGTTTAGAAATCTCTGTCGAGAAAAGCGTACTAATGGATCTTAAAGAGGACGCAATGGAATCAGACATCTTACTGGTTGGTAGTATTATACTTTCTCATCAGTTTATTAGAGTGCTAATCTAATGTATCTAAATAATGTAGAGATTCAGAAAAAAATCCATAAAATTCCAAATGATATATGGCATTATAAGCAGAACTTTTGAAACTAAAACCACGATTGATAGGAAACCATATTTTTATAGACCAATCACCTTGCTGTAGTATCGAGAATATAGGAGTGCAAAACAAATCTCTAAAATGATATTTTGACGGATAATTAAAGCCTGTGGCAAGAATTATTACAAAAAGAAATAACGCCATAAGAAGAGATCTTGTTATTTTCAATATTAATTCTAAAATATGCTAATATAGATTAAGATGGACAGAACACGAACTTAGAACTGATCTTTGGAGTTACATACATCAAACGGAAAGCGACTTGCGACCTGGATAATGCTTTCTAGAATCACTGAATGAACTTAATTATTTTAGGCGAAAATTGTTTATTTACTCACTTCTAAAAAGTTACATACGGGTATCAAGTAGATTTGATGCATCTGAATCTTTGAAGCACAATGCAGCCTTCCCTTGGGCAAGTGCGTTTTTGATTGTCTTATCTATATTAACATAAGACACAAACTAATTTAAATACAATGTAACACTAATACAAAAATGTTGCCCAAATGCTACTAGCGTACAATTTATATGCTAAGAAACAACTGTTCAATAGGCGTATAACATTTAACAGTACATGACTTCGTAATTTACAATTCAGAATCTATTTTAAAACGTAACAACTACGTCATTTTAATACGAGATATTGTTCAGATTCCTTTATCACCACCTTAAGATTCGGAATATAAGTTGCATATCCTCAGTGGAAGTCGGAGAAATTTACACTGTCTACTTAAAAGATTACAACCAATAAACGTCAAGTGATAAACGTTGAATTACTTGTGTATTAAAAGACCCCCACGATCACCAGACATTCTGCGCGCATCTGAAAACCAAATGATAATCAAAGTAGTCCTTTCAAGTTCACCGAGCCTGGCAGATCGAAGTTAAGTTTCGTGCCTGGCATTCGTGTCGACATGGGTTCGAATCCCGATCTGGTCATCCAAATTTCGTTTTTCCGTGTTTCAGGAGTTATTCCAGGTGAATGCCGAGATGTTTCCTTCAGAAGGCAATGACCAAATTATTTCCCGTTACATCTCCAGAGTTTACTTCCGGCGCTAATTATCTAGGTGCCAACGAATCGCATAAAAACAAAACCTTGTGTGTAAGCGGTAACACGTATTCGGGAGGATGCGGGCCCAGTTCCTTCAGTTTCCGGTTTCCCGATACCACTCCATACAAAACGGATTAGTTCCTTCAGATACCAGGCCAAAATTCGTTCCCGTTCCTTGCCCACAGTCGTTTTTCGCTTTAATTACCTCTACGTCAAATAGAGGAAAGTAGTAAATACTCAAGCAAAAACAATCTAGTTTCAATACAGTAGAATACCATGGAACAGCTAATAACGCGCAGTTGATCAGGATTTTATTTTTATACATGCTGAATTCTTTTTTATTCATGTTCTGTCACCTCGACCGAGTATAACACTATAAAATGATATGTAATTAAAAATTTGCAGAATTTACTGATTTTATAATCTTCGATGAAATCGGCCGATTCATCTGCGTCGGTATTTCAATATGATTGCTAATAATTTCCGCAGCGCGGTACTTTTCGATGAAACGTTATTAACAAATTAATTTTTAAATGAAATTTATGTATGTGCGAAAAGTTCTCGGGCCTCCCACCGGCGGAACACGTCAAACTGAGCGACGCTTCGGAGCCGCTCTTCGACTCCATGTTTGGCGAAGGGGTGGTTGCTATTTTAATGTGGATTTACGTAGTTGTTTTTTTTTCCAGAGCGAGTGTACCTAACTTGGATGGAACTGGCTCGTTTGTTGGAGAACGGCATTAAAAAGTACCTGAAACGGAGTTTTCAAAAAAAAAATATATATATATGAATGAGTCACCATCATTACCGTCTTAACAGTTTCAGTTAATGATGATCCCCGAATAAAATTAACTACATTATGAACTTCAGGAAAACTGTCCTCGATAGTGACTACAAATACAAACTTTTTTTGCCCTGTTTTGCAGATTCGATAAATATTATATATAAAATATATAAATCAGTGCTCGTTTTGTACGCTACAACGCACTTCCCGCCCGTTGCTATTCCAAGGTGGTGTATCGTATTTAAATACTGCCGATCCGGTTTTTATAAATAAGAACCTATCGATGAAGTGTTGGTGAAATTTCGTATAATTACTCCTGACCGGTGCAACTATCGATGTATGAGAAGTTTCACTCCAAAAAGATATAAAACAATAGAAACGAAGAGCATCTATGTACGGTTCAAATAGGTAGAAACTGCAAAAAAAAGCCATTACTGCTAGAAATCTTAATTTAAGTTTTGTGAAATGGAAGAGTAATCTGAAATTATGTATTATGAGGTATTTGGAGTTTGCGTGCTGTATACGGAGAGCAGCACCAACCATCGACCGCCTGGCGGGCAAAGGTCAGCCGTCCTCCACAGCTCGATCACCACGTACCAACATTCGAAAAGGAAATATAAAGTCTTTCAAAATGCAGCGGAGTACAATGTTGTTGCAGGCCAGTGTTTACTGCTGAGCACAATGCCAAATTCTTTAACAAGCCCAACTATTGTTTATTCTTGTGTGTCAGTAATAATGATTGTCCTAGATCCTAGATGTTTCTGTCTCTCTTACTTTCTCCGTGGTACAATCGACTTGTATTCCTCTTTCTCATCCTTTCCAAGCAGAAATAAAACAATGTACTTGCATCAACGTGACAGGAAACTTGGCAAACCACAGTGTAAAAACACTAACTTGCTTATCTACCTTTATCCATATGTTTTCCTACGAAATGAATAATCGACTCTTTAAAGATAAAGAAACATGTTACTCTTTCTATCCTGCAATTAATGAGTCAAACTGTGCACTAATAAACCTACACAGGATACAATATTATACGAAATATCACTTAAGTTTCAACACTCGCCCTTCATTGATTATTATCTGTGTATTATTAGCGTATTTTTTAAAAATAATTTCCTGCCACTTGCTCTCTGCAGACGAGAATTCTGTCAAACCAAGATACCATTCTTTATGCCCACAGAAGGCCATGTGAAATTTAGTTGTAGTCTCTAGACGTGTTTAAACAATCATAAACTTTAACTGCTTAAATATTTCGTTTCTCTGGACGGGAAACGTGAGACAACGTTGTCTTTTCTTGGCTGTTGTTAATTAACAGTTTTCCGCAGCAAAAAAAAAAAAAAAAAAAAAAAAATGCTGTTTATCGCATAGAAGTGGAAATATCTCTGTAACAATAGTGTGGAGTCTTTTTAACTCTGGAAGCGATACGTATATTAAGAGGTTTTGTATTGTAATAAAAAAACTCATATTTTTTCGTAAACTTTTTTTTTTTTTTTTTTTGGTACGAAATAAATTTACACTCCCTGGATATCTCATTCCTATTCGAATAAACATAAAATTGTTCCTTTTGTCGAGAAATATTATACAAGAAATTCGCGAAAAGTTTGTGCCGAAATCGTTTGGACAGCCGACAATAAATACTGTTGCGTCTCATTCTCCTGCTCTGTTGTTACAGGCATTCCCCGCTTTGTTTTCCTTAGGTATGTGTCCTACCTGACGGTCTTCGAAATATTGATCGCAATTCACCCATTTTCCGGGTTTCCTATTCCGCATTCCAGACTGGCTGAGTATTTTTCCCATCTGGTTAATTGCTGAACATAAATTAGCAGGGCAGTTCTTTCTGGAAGACGCAGTAACACCTGTTGCAAATTCTTCTCGCAAGATATTTTGTTTGTCTGCTGCTGCACATTCGCTTTTGTCTTTATGGAACCATGCCAGCGAATGTTAGGCGTGCCAGATCTCCGCAAAACGCTATTGACACAAACACGCGCAAGCTCTCGGCCCCCCCCCCCCCCCCGCACACACACACACACACACACACACACACACACACACACACACACACACACACACGGAGTTCCGCAGTCACTCAAGCAATACAATTCAGTTCCAATTAATACAAGAGTCTCTTCATATGTATACTGAATTCCAAGACGAAGAGATCTTATCAGTTCAGTCTTTGTTCTCGGAACCACACTAACCCAGTTCCCATCTTTGTGTGATGAAATCATCACCATTCCAGATATCGATACGCCGTAATGACAGCATCCATCTTCATTGCTATGTTACAGTGATCCACTATAAACCAAATGAAAACAGTATCAATCTGCATTTAATTTGAAAATAATACTTTCATTTCCCTGTAATTCACAATTATAAAAATGGAAATGGTATCTTACGCCGGGTTGCACATGTGAGTAATAACTGAGTGAATGTTAAATTATTCGGGTCAACTGCTTCTACATTCTTCTTCAACCGAACTAAATGATAATTTATTTCTGAATAACTTGACATTAGTTCTTAAATTTCCTGCAGTACCCCAAAATCAAATATAATATTCTTTTACAGAGAAAATCTACATAGAAAACATATTCTTCATTTTCAGACTTTAATCTCTTACATTTTGTATTACTTGTTTTTTTATGTATTAGCACTGACGTTAGGAAAATGTGTGTTATTATTTCGTACCCATTCTTTCTGTGATACATACCCTAAACCCTCCGTGGCATAATTTCTCCTGATACTGCATGTAATTGCATTATCTGTTTAATTTTTTCTGTAAACTGATAGGCATTAATTTTCAAATTAACAGTTAATTTATGACCACTTGTTTATGTTCTCGAGTCTAAGTTTTTTGTTCTTATAGTGACTATCGCTACATGGATCACATAGTGAATTTAATGTGTCAGCAAAATGCGTCACGTTTCAACTGTTAACTGTATTAAGAATAGAAGAGGATAGACAATTGCTTAGGAACATCGTGGTAATTATTTCATATTTTAAGTTAATCACCACACCTTTCAAAACCTATTTCATGGCTTTAATTTCCTTACTTTCTGTCACAGTTGTTGACAGTTGCTAAACTCCCAGCAACAATAACCTTACTTTATAAATACTATTGAAACCAAATTTGATATAACTTCATACTATCTAATTTTTAGAGTTTTTCTTAAACGTAACAGTAAACAGCCACGGATATACGAGAGAAGAGTCATGAAATTAAATTGTATGATATTTAAACATAGCTATTATTTTAGGGATCTAATGACTCTTACAATTTTACTATGTTTTGTAAGACTCGACGCGATGTCTTCAGTTTTCGGAAAGTAACTGCATATGGATCAATTTTGAAGGAAGTAATGTGACACATAATTAATACGCAGAGCTGTTCAATCAGGTACAAATAGTTGTTTAGTATTAATCATCTACCTCTCTATGCTTGTTAACATTCTGCGAATAAACCTTAACATACGAGGAAACGGTCTGCCATTCGTCAAGTTCTTTGGAGGACGGTTTCATGGTACGGTGGAGTGGAATGTCTTTTTGTTCCTTGGGATTGATACACCTGAGACGTGAGGAGAAAATTTGGGAAGCCATTTGTGAGTGTTTTCGAAGTTCTCTCGTTACCTCAAGGGTTTTGGAAAAGTACGAGGAATGCGCAAGATACACCGAGAGCCAAGAATCTGCGGCTTCGTTCACATTGCCAAATCTATCCTTTGGTGGTGTATCCAAAAACATCTCCTTATCTTACCAACAACGTGGTACGTGTTCAGTAAAGTGTACGTAGTATCAGATAATAACAAAGAAATGGAAACAGATTCATGGCATAAAACTCCCATGTTTTAGTGAATAAATTGGTTAGAAAACCGTACCGAATCTTCTAGGCAGGTCTTAAATGTAAACTGACGTATCAAATTTCAGCGTTATCAGCGCAACGATTTCGTCCTTAAACGATGACGTCGAAATTGACAGTAACATATTTTATAGCCAGAAGTGGTGTAATGATTTTCGGTATATTCCGTATTCTACTTTCCTTTGAATCACTACAGCGTTGAACGCTGAAATTCTTAACAGTCGTCAGTCTATGTCTCGATATATAAATCGAGTAACATCTTCAAACTTAAGGATATACTCTGAGGAACACTTTACGCCTAAAAAGATGGTGGGATGAAATCGCCGTTTTTTTTTTTTTTTTTTTTTCAAGATTTGTAAATATTCGTTTCCTATGATAATTATACCATCTCAGTGGTCTAGTGTAATAAGCTTTTTTTTCCCTTTTTATATCTAATCCAGAATTTTAAAAAATTCATCGTATTTTATTAATGCACGATTAAAACGTCACAATTTTTCTCGCGTACTTGCAGAAAACCCAAAGTACCTGATAAAAATTTAATTGATGCAGGTAGCGTAACATCTTCGAAAGTCGTACCTCTTTAGAAATGCCTGATTTCGCTTAGCACTCAACAGTTTCCTGGTCCCATGACCCAGAACCTTAAGACGTCAGAGTTACTGACATTTAACTTCGTTACTACCAACACAGCAATGTGTGACCATCCTTAATTCCAGCTTCAAAATTCCGTACCCAGTGAGAACCTGAACTCTGCTGTTGACGTTCGCTGTGTTTCCCCCTGACACAGGCCTCTAACACTCAAATAAAATTTCAGTAGAGAGTCGATAAACCAAACTAATTGGGGCCGAGAAGGTTCGGAGTTTCCATTTATTCTGCTTCAAAACATACTACAGTATGTTTATGAAATGCTCTCTGGTAACCAGCCGAGTTTACGAAGAGTTATCACATGATATTTCGGCGATTACAATCACTGTCGCCATCTTGGCTTCACCAGAAAATGGCGACAGTGGTTATGATCGCCGAAATATCGCGTGATAAAACTTCATTAACTCGGCCAGTTAACCGAAACAATTTTAAAAAATCTCAACACCAAGACAAACTTCGTTCTTATGTACTATAGCGTGGTTTTGAAAGTTTAATAAATACTGTATCAATAATTATTTTGTCCTTAATATTGCATTAGCTACTTTATAATTTTACATACCCCTAACAAAAGAAGTCTATACAACACTAAAAATCGCCCACTATGCAAAATGAGACTGATTTAAAACTGTCACATCCATAGGCGGATTTCTACTGACTACTGAAGTTGCCGGCTTTTGTTGTTTTGTTACAAAAAAAATCGTGTTAAATACTTTGAAACCAATAAGGCGCAGGATAAACACGGCGAGTGTTTAGATTCCTTAAAAACCCTCAAAACTACCGGCACACTGAAAGAGTGGATTTACAGAAATATAGAATGTCGAGAAAGATAATTTCTCTCTAGCGCGTGAGGAAAAGATGTTCAAAGCGCGGTAAGTAGAGAACTAAAATATACTTCCAATTTTTTTTCTTTTGTTAAAAATAAATATGATAGTGATTGTCAGAGTTTAGACAATTGGGGTTGTTGATCTATATAAAAAAACGGTTTACCTAGGAACTTGAAATAAACATTCTGTCTTTAAACGACAAATGCAAAAATGGTTGCATCTAACATACTTTATAAATTTCGAGTAAAAGTTTATGTTTTGAAATTGTTTTGTTCTGTATTAATGGTATTTTATTCAAACGCGCTCTTCATTGAAGAATTCATTGCATATTAATATACCTATAACATTTTTTTATGGTAATCTAACGATTGCAGTAGCGGTTTGAGCGGCAACGTGGGGCGGCGTTGTGAGTTGCGTAGCGAAGTCCACTCCTTAATTGGATAACGTATCAAGCACTGGTTTTTGTATCAGGCCACTACCTAAGTACAAAATATCTATTAACCTTAATTTCACGATCCTCGACTGGCACTTTACTAGTTACTTTATAGAGGCTTATATATTACATATGAAAGCATACAGCTACGTACACACCGAGAGCGGTGGGTGAGCGGTTAAAGCTCTGGTCTCTCATTCGGGAGGACGCCGGGTATAATCCCTGTCCGGGCGATTTGGATTTTCCATGGTTTCCCCAGATCACTCCAGGTGAATGCCGGGATGCTTCCTTCAAAAAGGCCATGGCCGAGTTCTTTTCCGTTCCTTGTCCCCAGTCCCATTCCGGCTCTTAATGACCTCGACGTCGACGAGGCGTAAAGCCATAAGAAAGAAAAAAGTTATGTACAATGTGTTATTAGTTTATCGTCTTATGAATTGACATTCTCTCTTTCTGTGGTATCGAAACAGTGCCGACATCACAGGACGCACACGAAAATTCATTAAAGATGGCCAAACTCTTAGTGTGGCTCTTGGAACCATATGCAACTTGATAGTCTCTATTCAGCCTCAATTGGCCCTAATACGATTCCGTGTTGATTTGGTCTAGTGATCAGACAATTCCCCGCTGTAATCCATAAACACGATAATGCGCACCTAGCATACAAAGTTTACAGAAATGTCAAACACTTGGCGATTCCCACTTTCCTCCCTTAGTGGTAAGTATTAGTAAGTTTTACCCTATCAGACCGTCTAGTTCACGACCAAGCCGCACTCCATACGGTTCTGTTCTATTCTGCTTGGTGATACGGCAGTTACAATTTCATACGTACACACTTTAACAATAAATCTGGTCGCCGCTGAAAAATTATATCAATCTTATTTTGCACAATCTGACATCAATGTCATCCCAGGAAACAGTAATACAATACTGGAAAGCCAGTATTGCGTTACTGTTTCTTAGGATGACATTGATGTCAGATTGTGCAAAAGAAGAGTGATAGAATTTTTCAGCGGTGGCCAAATTTATTGTCAAAGTGTGTACATTAATTCTTCCCTGTTGTTAATTATTTGTAAGCTGACAGTAGAGCTTAGTCTAGACCTTAGGTTCCAACCTATTTTCGCCTATAGCCCCCTTTTCGAAAAAAAAAATCTCACCATCCCCCCCCCCCCTTTTCCAACAAAAAATTGCTCACTGCCCCCATTTTAAGAAGAAAAAAATACCGACTTCCCTTCTTGTAATAAACAATGTCACCTATAGTGCTCTAATTTTTTTGGTTCGTAACCCAGTTTTTTGAAGCAGTGATCCGATGCTGTTGCTCTTAGGTGAAGTGTACGATATCATATGTCCTGGTTTTTCTACATATATTTCTAAAATTACTTTATGAAAAGATATAAATAAAATTGGTGTATTGTTCACAGTTTGATTAACAAATACTACATATTATTAATTGGAAGGCTGAACTTGTCGTAATGAAACTAATTTTTCAATATTTTGTGCCTTATTTGTTGGCAGCAATCTTAAATCGCCGTGTTCCACTATAGAATATCTGTTTCTTTTCCAAGCCAATAAATTTCCGACTACACTAAATCCTCTTTTGGCTACATGTAATCATGGGAATACAATTAAAAGCTTTTGTGGTGCAGCCTTTAAAGCAAAAAATAATACTGGAAAGCAGGAGGCTGTGGTTGGTCCTGAACGCCCCCTAAATGTGCCTTGGACCATTAACGCCCCCTATTTCCGATAGATTTGCATTGTTCCTCTTCCTCACTGAAATATCTTTACCGTTTTAAAGGAAGCGAAACACTGTTTGAATCGTAGAATCGGTTAAAAAGCGAGAGGTCCTTTGATCACATTTAATTTATTCCATTAACGTATATTCATGTCGTGTACTCATTTTATTTCGTGTAAATCTCGAATGTGACTTCCCAGATATTTTCATTTCCTTTGTGTGCGGTTGGCGGTGTGGTCACAAAGTAATCAGTGAAGTCTACACACAGACGCTGATATAAGCGAGGACAGAGCCCGGAAAGGGAGGCACACTTGGCGAGAATTTACACTAGCGGCGTGTGACCCAGTGTTCCAATACTACGCATTTAACACAAGGGGCCCTTTTCATAAAGTGCTCTGTGATCTCGTAAAAGACGTTTGTTTCAGACCCTCGACCACTGAGATGCTAAGTTAACAATACAGAATCTGCAAATGATTGCATTGACTAGAACGTGAGTCGATTATTTCTCTCCCCCTCTTGCAGCCCATTTTGAGCTTCTTCTCCATACATATTCCAACAGGAATAAAGATTTCTTAAAAATACTTCCTGAGGTTTCACTATGAACTGTGATTAACTCTTTGTCTTCCTCAAAAGCAATACTTGAGTTGGAAAATATACGTTAATTTATTTCAGCGATCTATTTTATTTTTTTTTTAAATAAACAACGTAGGCTACGTGAAATAAGCTGTTTATCAGCGGGTGAATTACTCTGTTTCATTTGTAGACAGTGTCAAATCGTAAACAAAAAAAACTTGCTGGTTTTTTAATATTAACAGATCTCTAAGTTATTGACTACTTGTAGAAAGGTGTTTCTGGGAAACTATGAAAACACATCCAAAACCTGCACATATCTATACGTATGTAAGCGTAATTGAGGGTGCAAAATAGCATTGCTGACATAACAAACACAATTCATTCAAATTATCGCAACAGTGAAGGACATCTTCAAACCTGCTTCGATAAATTTATTCTCTGACAGACATTCTAAACGATACACTATAAAGTAAGTCAGTATCCTTTCTGAAAAATTTCTCAGTTAATCCTAGTGAGCATCAAATAACAGTAGATTAGTAGATCCATTATCTTTGCTACAGTTTGTATCCTTGGGCATCACACACGATTAAGAAAAATTTAGACTACTCTCACCCTGGGAGACAGTATTTACTAATGATTTATGACTAAAAGAAGCATACTGGAACGACGGGAGGCATCAGATAAGTAAATAGTGAAGATTTTTTTATTCTTATAATTTGTTAGAGGTTAAGGTTTATATATATATATATTTTTATATATATAGTTGGAGTTCATTAAGAACGCCCAAAAAACTGAAGTGTGTTGTTTCTGCAAACCCTGTAAGCTTTGCGCCAAGTTGTTTGTGTTGGCGGATACTATTTTGTAAACTGACATCGCGGTACCACCGTAGTATTCGCGTACATAACAGAAACGGACTGAAAATCGTAATCAGGAGGGCAGGTATACAGGTAAAAGTGGAATTTGAATCCTCGCCGGACGAATAAATCTCCCGTATGGAAAAGCCTCTACGAGCACAACCAAACTGCCTGGCAGAAAAATAATCCCTGTTACGCTCGGTGTTTCTTTTGCGGCTCTTTTAGGATATTGGTGCATCATTGCCGTTACCTTGCGAAGATTCCTGTGTGTGAAAGACGCCATAGCTAGAACTCTTTGATGCTGCAGAGCCCTTTTATTGGTAGGATTTCTGGGTTAGGTTGCCAACCGGAACTCTGCCAAAAATAATTAAAAACGGACCACAGTGGTCTTCTGACCAATCGTGGAGGTCATCGGAACCGGGAGATGACTGGGGGCAATGGATGGGAAGGAATTCGGCCATGGGATTTCGGAAAAAAAACATCCCAACATTCGCTTGGAGTGATTTCCTGAAACCATGAAAACCGAAATCTGAGTGGTCGGTTGGATATTCGAACGCCAGGCCCGAGCGTTTATATCTACTTATTTACTTTTTAGTACCTCTTAGCAGACGTGTATACAACACTTCTAATATGCTGAATACACCTCTTACTAAACTCGAGGAAATATTTCGAGCCGAAAACATCATCTCCAAATGGGGTCATATCACTGCAGATGTGGGTCACTGATAGAACAAGAATACAAAGGGTGATAGAAATGTTACTCATTCGAAGATTTTGTTGTGGTATATATGAGTAGAGGTTTATGGACTGTTTTGCGTGTATGCCAGCAGAGGAAACGGCTTACTGTGCAAGTGATGGGTAACACGGAAAACCACTTACACACTGCGTTTGAAAACCAGATACTAATACAGTTCCTGCAATAAATACCTGATACAGAAATTTGACGAGGATTCTTCAACTTTTTTAGCGAACTTTCCCAAGCATGTATCCTAATAATTCTATTAGCATTTGTATTTTAATTACTTCTGTTCAGTTTCTGTGAACTTCAGTCTTCAGAAGCCGAATGTTACACTTAAGATCGCTGATGTTTTAAGCGAGGCTCGAACCGACGATCTTCACGTAACAGAGACCAGCTTACTATCCTCTGTGCTGGTCCCGTTTCAGTGCATTATTCTTGCTTGTTATTCGTAGTCAGAGTGTAAATGGAAGGCTATGATGTAATGATCTCTGACGCCGCGTCAGTATATATGTGAAGGAATTATACTTCTCATTTCTTGATCCTCGGGATTTAGGTTATGTTACAAGCAAGTTTCACTAACTTGAAAGAATCACCCTGAAATTCAATTGCTGCTTTACAAATATTTTGTTGAGTTACGTATGTCGCCCTGCCGGGAGTTTAATGGTCAGTTTTTGCGAACATTTCAAAGAACACACTATTGCATTTGTAGCTACCGTTAATAGAGTAATAATATCGCAGTCTCTCAAACCTGAAAATCAAGTTTATGTTGGAACTTCATGGCTTAAAATAAAGTTTGCTTTGAATCAAATTGGATGTCGATGCAGTTTGTATTATTCCTTAGTGATAGCTGAGAAGATTGGAATTGCTACTCACGGTATTACACTCTCTTGTTTGAATTAGTTAATATTAATCTGATGTTTTCAGCTTCTAAAATTAAAATATTCTTCAAATTATCGTTGCATTGTGCGAACTAGCTCGATCGTTTCAACAAAATGTTAAAATTCTTATGTTTTTGCGGATAGAGAACCAAAAATCTAATTCTCAAGCGAATTATTGTTGTTTTTTATTTTAATGTAAAAACGTAAAAAGTTAACTGTTACTTTCTTTCACTGGCAGTATTAATATCCAGTATGAATAAAGCATAGAATGCAGTGTTATTTTGCACGGCGTTTCACTTTGAATAACTCATTCGTAGTACAAGGTAACACAGCTAGCGGGTATATTTTCGTCAGAGGTCGTCGCTCTTATGCAAACCTAGCGGATACTGTGGTATCGATTTCGGCATGGAATATCATTTTCTTGAGAGACCTGTCTCGGAGGACCGCGTCTGATGGGTATTTGATGACTTGGTTTCAGATTCATGACGTTACTGGAACCTACAACTTCGCTCATTACAACCGTTAGTAATACAAGGATAATGACTCAATTCGCCGTCTCAAAAACATACTGCGCTCTCATTACTTGCGCTGTTTTTTATGAGACTTATGAAGTGCGAATTTCTCACAAAATACTAAAGATTAAACACATCAAACGAATAAGTGCTTGCAGGGATAAAAAAACATCTATAACTACTGGTTATTTTTAAAAAAACTGCAAACGTGGGATACGTAATGAGAAGCGAGAAATACCATCCGCTGCCACTAAAGAAAATCATTAAGTTAAAGAAAGAGAAGGCAAATAATCACATCCGAGAATTCGAGGGCTTAGTAACTGTCTTGGTAGCACGCTGCAACTGTTCTCCAATAACTAATCAGAACATTATTTCGTAAATATAATAAACAAGTCTTGAAGTATATTTTAACTTTTGAGATATCAGGCCTGTACAAAAGTAAATATTTCACATTGTGGAAATCAGAAAGAAGAGAAATCCAAGCATTTTGAATATGGAGTTCTAGAGTGATGATTAAAATTAAATGGGCTTATGTAATGAGAAATGAATATCTTCTGAAATGGCTGAAAAAATGGTGGATCATATTTTGGGATAGGGGATCTTAAAATTCGTTAACACTGTTTTTAAGTGAAGAGGAATAACTGTAAAGAAAGGCATATTAACATAGGAAGGGATGACATGGAGAAAAGCATCTAATCAAACCAGACACTGATAACAAAAAAAGATTTATGACCTTATGGACGTATTAAATGACATTAAAGAAACGGGGAAGCTGATTATATATATATATATATATATATATATATATATATATATGTATATATATTGTGTATTTTCTATCTGTTATGATTTTTGCATTGTTTAAACTTCATATTTTTTAATGAACAGCTATCGGAATTTATAAATTCGATCTTAATCAATGAAAATATCAAAAATGCATAAAGTATTTTGTGCAGAAATAACTGGGCGACTAAATTTTCTGCGTTAAACGATTTCGATATCTTCCATAAATTCGTTATCGTCTTTGTTTTTTTTTTGTGGTTTTTGAGAAACATGAATACAGTATCTTGGCCTCAGTTGCAACGGCGCTTTCACTTGAAATTTGGTCATAGAAACACAGACAGGACAAACGGCATATTTTAATCGTTCGTAAAAAATAAATATTTTGTTTTAGTTGAAAAGGAGTATTGACCATTAACAAACACTTTAAAATTAACTCATATGAAGGAGAAAGCCATATATTAGACAGCCGAAGACTTCTGTCCGTTACGGTGTATACAATTTCGTGGGGTGTTATCGTATCGAGTAGATGGATACTATCCGTAGCAGGTTTGTCCACTTTATTTGCAGGGATCAAGGCAACCTCTTCTTGCAGCTGACAGGTCTCAATTGGCACGTGCCAAGTCCAGGACTCGCGCAGAATGAGTCAGGTGCCTTTCTGCGAAATGTGGAAACGACTTCGTCCAGTACTAGCCACTCTGCAGATCCTAAACTTCTCCCTTTATCACTCCTCGACGCCATAAGTTCCGCAGCTCATCCAATTGGAACCAGGGATTAGGTACCTCCTGTGTTCAGAAGGCGCCGCAGAAAAAGCATTGTCCACAGGACAAATAATGTTTGTGGGAAAATATGTACCATTTCGAACAGACCAAACAGATCTGCTTCAGCTGCATTCTTTGGTTCCGCCACAATGCTTGACAATAACAGTCCATTGCACCATTGCCCCAATCATATTTGCTAATTCTAAAAGGTGCTTTTTTTTGTGACGAGCTATTTTTCTCCTTTCACACTAAATCAAAATCGATGAATGAAGTATCATTTTAAAGATTAACTTCTGCGCTTTGGTAACATCGTTAATTAATAAAGAATTTTTTTGAAATTCAACCCGTAAATGGGAAAATTATAAAGAATTAAGGTGACGGGTATGCACTAGTTCAGGGTCAAGCTGCTAGGCTGCGCTGGCGTCGACACGGAGTGATCGCATGCCGCTAGATAGCAGCACCACACGGCATACAGATGCTGATGACCTGTTTTTTCTAGAATAAGGAGCTTTTCGGAAATTTTTGTTTCTGCTAGGGAAACATTTTATCATTTCTAATTGTTTCGTAAGACGTTGTAAATTTTTTGATATGTACACACTTTATCATTATTCTTGGCCGCCGCTGATAAATTCTATCACTCTTATCTTGCACAATCCTACATCAATGTCATCCTAAGAAACAGTACTGGCTCGTCAGTATTGCGTTACTGTTTCCTGGGATGACATTGATGCCAGATTGTGCAAGATAAGAGTGATAGAATTTTTCAACGGCGGCCAAGAATAATGATAAAGTGTGTACCTGTTTCAGTTCACAAATAAACAATTGCTGCAAATGAGCAGTTTCTTCTTTTATCCTACTACAAACCGCCAACCTAGCTTTCCCGAAATTTTCGCACGAGCCACCTAGTTATAAAATGTTGATTCCGGAATTCGCTGCCGATCCCAGCTAGCATAATATGGCAAGCGTCTACAACAAAAAAGCTACTTAACATATACCCAAGCGTTGCTAAATTAATGTTTCACCGAAGATAATTACTAGTATACAATAGGAGTTGTAGGATATTACGATAGTGTAGGAGAGGAAGCTGCAGATTTTTAAATTTTTAACACCATGATAATGTTAAAACTGTTAGTGATTTCAGCTCCTGGCCTCAGCTTCATCCGTAGTCTGCAGTGATTTAGGTAATTTCTAAATAGTGTAGAAAACAAAGTTATTGATTGCAGGCCTAATGCATAGAATATAATGAATTGGAATTTCTTAAAAACTCATTTTCATAAGTAGAAAGGAATGTGTAAAAACTTTCCTATGCAGATTCCGGGTACGATTCTCTATATTTCCTTGAATACTCTGGCTATCCAGCTCCTCTGATAGTTCCTTCTGTTCGTCCTTTCAAAGGACTTAAATGCTCCTTACGGAGTAAACTGTTATACCACCAACAATTATCCTACTTGTATGACATGTACATGTTTCATATAATGATTTAAAAAGCTCAGTAATATTAAATTATCTTCTTAAGAAATAATAAAGAGAATCGGGCATCTTGGTAAAATTATTTTAATTATTGGGATGAATTTCTTTTGCACATTGTTGCAAATCGAAAGCGATTACAAAACTGTTGTAGGCATGTTAGATGAATCCATAATATGGTTTTATATTTTGAGATTGTAGCAGATTTCAATTTCTGGCGGTATAGTAACGATATATTTATTTTCCTGATTAGGAAAAGTGAAGTGGCGAACATCTGGGCGGCTCTCAGTTTTAAACCGTAGGCCACTCCCTTCTATGACACAGCACCCAGAAAATCGTGGAAATATGGGAAAAAGAATGAATATTAA
>JARYHS010008136.1:0-25008 GCA_031002005.1 Vandiemenella viatica
CAAATCTACGATCAAAGAAAGGTTTTAACGAAAACATCTGCACTGAATGCATACAATTGAATAAAGCAACTAATAATTTATGCGTTAATTTAAACGCAATATTTACTTTTCTTTCAGTGTTTTGGCAGTTAAATTCTTCGCGGATTCTTAACTAACTAGAACTGTAATTAAACAACGGGCATAACCTCGAGTTAGTAGTGAAATCTCCGGCCGTTGTTAGTTCTCGGGGCGTGACATAGGCTATATGGTCACGACGACACAATGACCAAACTTAGCTTATTATTATTATTGATGATATTAATTAATATTCATGGTACTTTAAGACCTGGTGAAAGAGTTTCAATTTGCTGCGAATTCCGCCTCTGTCGTGGCAGGGCCTACATTTTAATGTTTAATTAGAACATCGTAACATGATTCACGTGAAAAAAGCAATCATGGATGTAAAGGTGCAGTGAGGCACCCATAGGAATTCCTGGTCGGAGAGCAGTTTGAATCGAGGGCCATAAATTTTTCATGTTGATGCTTTAACCTATGAGCCACCATACCATTCATCAAAAATAAATAAGCCTTGCTGCGTAGATTCAGCTCTTTTTTATGGACCACAACATTAAATTTTATTGGTAACAGAATAATGTGAAGCTATAAAAAAACTTTAACTGTCCTCAGTGATAGCAATCACCTTCCTAATTTTTCGGCCGAATTGTTGAGTTATTAGAGGGGAGAGATTCTTTATTAACGACTTTGGGAACTCATATCTCGCCAAATAAAAATTTTCCAAACAATATTGCTTATTTTTTCAGACCAGACATGAAGTGGTATCAGATAAAAGATCATATCTTTATTTTTCTGTGGGAGGAGGAGGTATACCAACTTTTTTAAGTATTTGTTTATGCATCTGTTTTACAGCCAACAAAAACGTCTTTTCTGAAATTGATTGACAGAAGATACAAAGATACGGAATTACGAGCTTATTACATACGGGGGAGAACGGACGTGACGTGTATATATTTAGATAAGGTACCTTTCGAATTCCAGATAATTTTCCGAATACTTGAGCCTACAGATAAAAAAACTTACTAATGAATTCATCTTTAATTCGTCCTTAATAGATAGAGTAATACCCTTCTATTTTTTAAAAAAATATGCGTTTATCTTCTTCCATGAACAGAAAATGTTTAAATTTGTACGATCGTGATCAAATCAAAAGACTGGGCTAGTTTATAAACAATTACAAATTCACTTTTATTATATAAGTCGGAATCATTCTTAATTACATGTGAAAAAGTGACAATTTCCTATGTGTCAACGAAAAATAATTCTAATGCCCTGTTATAAAGAACGTTACTGACGTCATAACGCATAATTTGAGTGATCTATACCTCCAAGAACATCGTTTAGTGAGAATACCTTGATACTCTTGGGAGAATTAATTATGTTTTATGTACTCCAGGTCTCTGAGGTCTCTTAGCTGATGATCTACAATAGCACAAACAGTAAAAATAACAATGTGGTGATACTATGACACCAATGAGCTTACTAAATATCACATAAGAAATATTTGACTACAGTAACGCAAGAGTAAAAAATTACACAAAACTGTCTTACGTTTTTATATTTCATACAAAATGTCAGCTGGAATGAGTTTTGTATCGAGGCCTCAGGGAAAGTCGTCAGATAATGAAAATTATGTGTTCACAACAAAAGTTTCAGCAGGCTACCTTTTTACTTTTTGTACCACATTTTTTTGAAATAAATATACTTTAATAAATAACTTCAGGTAGAGAATAAGAGGTTACTATTACTAAAGTCTGAGATACAAAGATTTGTATTACGCTGGTATTTTCTTGAAGAATTGTATTAGCATAGAAACCGTTACCAACGCTGACATATTATGACAAAATTGTATTCCAGAATAGGTTTACTGTAGTCGAGTCAACACGAAACACCATGTTTTTTTTCTTAGACAGAACTACAGCCTTGTATCAGCAAGTTTATATGAACCCGAGTCTCTATAAATCCCTTCATCAACGGAATGACACAATGACTTCCATGGCTTCTTCTGTGCAGACTTGCCACTGAATGACCATAATCAGCAGTGTATTCCTCAATTATTCCCTCCACGCTGTAATGGAGAAGGATCTTCATTGATGTTTCTCGACTAGCAACCGCCGGGGTGAGACAACAGATATGAAAGGCGGGTCATTATATCAGGCACTCTTCTTGCCGCGTCCTTATCGAACGCGCGCAGAGGCGAGAGACAAGGAGCTCTGGTCTTCGTAATGAGGTGAGGGCTTCACGCTGTTACCACAGCTGTTGGAGGAAACGGGTGGCGTGATTATTGCTTGGCACTTCGATTCAAATTTGGAACTATTTTATTGTTGCAAAAGATGCTGTTAGAGTAGTCGGATTGAAGGTTTATTTTTTTAAAATTTTTATTATTATATTATTTTTTTTTTTTTTTTTTTTTGTTGGTGCTAATAACATAACGAAAAACGATCCGAAGAACTGTCACATTTTCGTACATACAAATTTTACAGTAGTAAAACTGTGACAATTTCTGGCAGAACATGAGATTTCGCCTATTGTTGCTATTAACAGTACATTACCAGGATCTTACTTTCAGCGAGATTAAAGTATCAGGGGTACTATTAATAAAATCTACAATCATTTTGCGTAATTTATAAAATTTGGTACGAAAGATATAACGTTACACCTGTATCTAAATAATCCATGTCAATTTAGTTTCGAACGATATGCAAAATAAAATATATGTAGGAACATAATATGATTCTTTAACTCTTATTCCTTTTGTTATGGTTCGACAGGAAGTATAATGAGATTAACACTCAGCAACATTAAAAAAATCTCAGAGTGCATGACATAGCAGGTATGCTGCCAAACATTTTTTAGCTTTTAACTTTGATCTGGTGACAACCATTATATATTTAAATGGAGCATCATCCAAAATCTTTCCAGAAAAAAAAGTTCACTTTACTACAACTGTTCATGCATGCAACTACGTACTAGTAATTAAGAATTGTATTCCAAATTAACGTGCGTTGAAAAAACTGACAATGTAAAAAGGAGTAAATGCTATTTAAAATTAAGAAATCGGGAACAGGCAACATTATCTTCAGATCAAGAAGACCACACTAAATACTTTTCATTCTGATGTTGCCTATATTTTTGTTTGATTTATACAAAAACAAAACAACTAATAAAACGCATAAACACCTATTGGTAACAACAAACTGTAAGCGACAAACGAAAATGATGTGGGTTTTGTTTTAAAATAAATACTTATCGGTGCTCCTTAAGTGTTGGAGATAAGAAGTGAACTTCCTCGAGGTGAACGTATCGTGTGTTGGGTATTTTGGGCTGATCTCCGTAACTCCGCACTGGGCCCAGAAGGAGGTTATTTTCGTTTTTACGTTGATTAGTTTTCTGCTCGCTGTAGCACGCTCGATTGAGCCCATCACGATTTCATTATCCAGAATCGTTCTGGAAAACAGAAACAGCTGCCATAACAGAAACGTGATTTAAAAATAAAAATTGGTTTCATATGGAACAATATTTCAGTACAACTGGCTCATATGAAACAAGTTGAAACTAATTTTAATTAGTTATTTTTATGGATGCTCGATGAAACTATCACTGTACATTTTAATACTACGTGCACTAAACGTTGGGGTCATATCACTTATGGTTTTTTTTTTTTTTTTAATGTAGGTTCAGATGTCGTTTAGTTAGCAGTTTCAAATCCATTCGTTATATAACCATCATTTGTCTGTATAATCGTTTTTAAAAGATTCACAACATTTAAATCGCTAAGAAGAAACTGTTTACAGATAGAGGACATATATTACAATATTATTACCAGCTAAATTTTTTTAGTGTTTGTATAAATTCCTCAGATCGTAGCTTGCTACTCGGAATCCTCAGTTCCATTTTGTTTACATGTAGCAGTAGAAATGTAATTGCTTTCAACTTCAGTGATCAGTGGTACAAGGCATATCATTACCGACCTTATGTATTTTAACAGTGTTCACAGACATTATTACTTGTTATTAAGTACAAAAAATAAACTTTTGTTTAATAATTACATTTAACAACGAAAGTCACTATCTTCAATACATGTCAAAAGAAAACAGGTTTTAGCACTCAGCAATTCAGCACTGACTAAACGTGGAAGTCATTTCGTAACAAGTTTTGCTACAGTTGAAATAAACACAATGTTGATAAGAAGTGATATAGGATTGGTAATCACACCGACGATATAATGCAGATTTGCAGATTACGTCTACTTATCGTTTCTCTATCATCTGTTGAAAAATCTTGTAAAAGTAGTTCACACGTAAATTAAAGGTAAAGGCTAGTGAAGTCGTAATGACTGTGTGACAGGCTTTTGCTGTCTGCGCATTCCTCCAATTTTTTTTTTTTTTAATGGCTTTCGGTCTTTGCGACCTTTTAGCCAGGTTCAATTTGTTTTTGTACCAACTTTCGTATCAGACTTTAATTATGATATTGTGAACACTACAATGTGGACAGTACAAGACGAACACAACATTTAATTAAAACCACCCAGGCCCGAGGCCGGACTCGAACTAGGGGCCCTTGCAATTCGAAGCCAGCGCGCTAGCTCCTACCCTGCCAGGGCAGGCTATTCCTCCACTATCGTAGCCGCCTTAACCCGGTAATCTTACCGTTTATATTGGACATAAAGTTTAACGAGGGATCCGAAATACGGAAGCGTTCTGGCGTAGTTCACATTACACAGCAAGCACTGCCAGAGGTGGAGATCGGGTTAATGGCTTTTGAAAATCTGCACTGAGATAGGGATTCGAACCGGGAACGTTTCAATCCGAGTCAGACGCAGTAATCACTCAGCCACTCGACCTCTCGAACACATGAAGTAAAATCAAAACAACGCTAACTGTAATACGAAATTATTATTACATCAACATTCAATCCAAAACAACTATAAATAAAACTCATTTATTTAAAAGAGCTTGTGCAACGCTGAAATATTCTGTAACCCTTTCTAGTTCTGACTATAGCAAGGCATCAGGAAAAAAATCCTAACCCATGCTGGATTTCATACATCAGTTCCAAAAAAATTCAATACCACGTACGTTTTGTGAGCTATGATTTTGTAAAAGTCTTCAGTTATTTACCTTTCTTCACTACGTCCCACTTTAAAAATAATAACAGAAGGAATTCTTTTCTAGAGTTATTAATGTAATGTCTTATAATATACTTCTTTAAGAAATATACTGTTCATCTCCTATTTCTAATTTATCGTTCCTCCATTGGAACAAACTTGCTGTCTGCATAGGGGGCGTCCATAAATTACGTGAGATTAAATAGGTAGGGAGTCGGGAAAAATCTCACCACGTGTGAAATTTATGTTGGACTGTAGAACTATATAAAAAAGAAAAAAATGTTTTCAAATGACATAAAGTCGATTTCAGGGGGGTTTTTCGTCGAAAAGTAGGGATGTTACTATTTGGAAGGGTTAGACCTAAAAAAAAGGTCTCAAAAGTTGCGCGGGCGGTTTCTAGGGAAGAGGGTCTCAGAAGGGGGGAGGGGGTTCGGAGAAGATCTCACGAAGTCTCACCAGAGGGGGGGGGGGAGGGGTCCGGAAATCAGGAAAAAACACCTTACGTAATTTATGGATGCTCCCATACGAGTTACGACCCTGAGGTGAAAGGCGTTAGAAGACAGACTTTTTCGTGTTACGCAGTTGTTAAAAACGCGCGGAACAATGTGGACTGCCTGAGGGCCGCGTGCGGTGGAAGTTGGTCGAGTTGAGCAACAGCTGTGTTGCGGGGGCCTGAGTAGTAGTTGCTAAGGTGTTTCACTCGACGTCACTCGACGTCTCTTGCGACTCGTCACTCGTCAGACGCACCGCTAGGATGCGTGCAGCAGGTGGGTGGGTATTTGCGATGCGGGCGCAATGCCAATTCGGCGCCAGTAGCCTTAACTCCGCGGACCTTGCGCCAGCAGCCTGTCACGAGTCTAGTAGGCAGATTATTATTTTCAATTTATCATCAAACACTTTACAAAAAGTTATTACTTTTGGCATATGATACAGCAATTCTGCGTATGCGTGTAACCTGCGGGGGAAACTTTTAGTATTTATTTGGAGGTATTAACCATCAAAATGTTGCCGCGTTTCATACAGATCGACGATAGTGAGGTCTCAGTATAATATCGATAACATTGGCAAAAATTTGCGTTCGAAATGTGTCGTCAGTAGGCCTATTTGCGATGCCGTAAAACGAAAGAAATAGACTTGACAGATCAAAACGAATCAAGCATATGAACTGAGTGCTTTAATGCACTGGTATAGTAAATTTATATGTACTTCTTTAGTTTCGATAGGCTAAGTTTCAGATAACATGATAACAGATTCCTTCCCTGTTACATCAGCCATCATGACGATAACTCGTGAAGTATATGTTTGTGTGTGTATTACGTGTTTATAGATCGTAACAGGAGGAGAAGATGTATTAATTGGTGATACAATTAATTAGAGGCCAAAAAGGATAGAGAAAAAGGATGGGAAGGAAATCGGTCATGGTATTTTTAAGGAATCATACCAGCATTCACCAGGAGTGATTTCAAGAAATTATGAAAAAACGAAATGGAGTAAAAAAGCTCTATTTTCTATATTTTTCAAAATCATAACATTCTGTGGCTTGGCTATAGAAAAATCACATGCTGATTGCTGTGTTGAAAAGCGATTCAAAAAAGATCTTTCATTACTGCAATTTGTTTATATAAGACCCAACAAGTCTAACGGAGAACTTGAACTGCAGCTTAACACGTTTGACCTTACCACGCTACGCACTGGTACTGAACTGCATATACATCTTAAATCAAATGTCTTAAGTATACATAAAACCTCCAATCACCACTTCGTGTAACTAAAGCACACTGTCTCGCATACTTGTCTAAGGTTGGAAATACATTTACGTGAAACCCCTTTAACATTTGAGCGTAATTAAAGTTTCAAGCACAATATTACAGAGGCTCATACAAATATTTTATTTTTAGTAGCTGTTGTCTGTGAGGAAAGAGATCACAAAGGTGACAGCGAAAGTATGATGTGTGTTTTGTCTAACAGTACATACAGAGTGGTAGAACATCACCCTGGTATTGAGTTTTTTCATAATCAAAGAATATGTTCCTGGTGCCAAAAGAATTCTTTCCTTCCCAGTAAAATGGCTAAGGAACAGAAACTGCCGATATTGCCTCGTCTCAAGGGACCCGCCTTCTCGAAAGCGATCAATACAATGCAAATTACCGGCGGCCAGCAAAGGATACCACTCGATGGATTCTCCTTGATTCTGGTTTGGGTTAACAAGTTGTATGTCACTAGACTTCCCAGTATGAATCAAACAGCCATATAGATCATTAAACGTATTGGACGTTTTCTCAGCTAAGGGTCCATTAAACAACCACACTGTTTTTAGAAAACGTATCCAGTTTTAGAAAGCATATCTGAAATAAGAACTAAACTAGAAGTAATTTCTTCGTTGAAGCAGATCTGCTACGAATTTGAAACAATGGAATTCTCTCGTGCTGTAATACGTTGCCAAGTAATTTAGGATTGTGCATATAATTTACTGCTTCATTTTGTCGTTGCTTTCAAAACCTGAATATGGTTGTGCTGCTGGAATAACAAAGCTGGTCATGCCTTTTCAGACAGTTTCTTCACGCAATTATTTCAGCCGACTCTTGAAATGAGTCATGATAAAATGATAAAAAAAACTGCAGAAATGGTATTAATAATTGCTTCCGCTTTAACTCTATAGTATGACAAATTATTTCCGTATTAATGTATCAGTGCTTCCTCAGCTATCAAATCAAGAATGGTAATCCAACGATAACATTGGAACCGTCTTACAATTCCATTCAGATTTCGGGTTTTCCTGACTACATTACACAGATTGCGAGAATGGTTCATTAATGAGGAACGTTTCCGTGAATATGTTCCGCCATAGTTTAGCTCCAATAATAAAAATAGTATAAAATAAAAAATAATAGAAAATACTTGCTAAAAATAAAAATCCTAAGAGAGCTTCTGAAGGATTTACATGAATTCTGAAAATTCTATATTTGTGATAGCTATGCTTAGAAATTAATGGAAGCAGTTTGGTAAACAGATATATGGCACATGTTCCATATTTTTCTAGTCCCTACTAACACACAGCGAAAGCTTGTTGCTGTTATAGTTAAAGACTTGCATTATAGGCTGTTCTCACTGATCATTTGTACTATGAAGAGAAAGCTCAAAGGGTTATCTACAAATTTTAGGTGCATTTCTCTGCAAAGGAGAAATGCATTCTAGAGTAAAAGTATGGCGAGTTTATCGAGAAATTATTCGTTTACATTTGTTTTCATAATAATGATTTATTTCTAGACGAGAGTGACAAGTGATGTATTGAGTTGCTAAAGAAATACGAACAGAAAATATTCCTCTAATTTCAGCTTTGCTGTACAAGACGCACGTGTTCAATTTTAGTAAGACATTCAAAATAATTTTAGTTTTTCCCTTCAGAATTAGAGAGACTTCTTCAATTAAGCCTTCCGTGTTCTGGATCAGATCATCTCAACATTGTGAATGTATTCAAAGTGTGGAAAATATTCCACTAGTTTTGTGCTAAGCGAAAAATAATTATCTATTTTCTCAGCGTTTTCATTGTTCTCTCTCTAAGAAGACGTACTTGGAGCATCATTTGGCTCCTTTACGTTTGTCTTCTCTAATATTTAGCCGTCTTACATTAAATTGTGTTCTACGGAAATTATTTCTAGTGAGATAATTTTATGGCGCTAGTGATCCTGATGTTTATGCACCATAAAACCCTAACAAAAACACCAATGAGATAATTAGATAATTCTTAACTACAGTTTACCTTTGTGATATTCTGTGCTACATTTAACATTTTAAATGCTGAAGAGTGTTTAACTTCTCTGAGGAATGCAATTTGAGATAAATTCAGTTTAATGACTCTCTTTAAAGATCTGATCTAGGCTCATGTGCTTCAACTTCAAAGCAAGCAACTGTTTGTTGGACCCAACTCCCATTTCTGTTTGTTTTTGGGACGTAATTCTGTGAGTAAATAGTGTGTGGACGTTAGACATTCGACGGACATCTGAGTTTCCATAGTTCACACGTCCTTGCGGTGGTGTCTGTTACAAAATAAATGATGACATTTCAGTTAGGGGATCAGAAAGATGTTGCCACAGAACATAACAAAAAAGAACTGGAACCTTTAATTTTTGACGTCTGTTTAAAATAGTTTACTATAAGTTTCGAGCTGCATCTCAGTCACTCTTTTTTAGTGTGTGAGTAAACACATATGATTAATGTTCACTATGAACCAACCTGACACTAATTACATCGCCTCTTATTCCCTTTATCAGGCGGAGAAAAATAACGGATATGGTAAATTAGGGATCTCAAGAATTAAACCGAGCGTGGTGGTGTAACGGATAGCGTTCTGGCCTCGCATTCGGGAGGACGGCGGTTCGAATCCCCGTCCGGGCATCCAGATTTGGGTTTTACATGGTTTCCCCAAATCACTCCAGGTGAATGCCGGGATGCTTCCTTCAAACAGGCCATGGCCGAATTCCTTCCCATTCCTTGCCCCCATCCTTTCCCGTCTCTAAAGACCACGTTGTTAAAAAGGGACGTTAAACTGTTACAAAAAAAAAAAAAAAAAAATCAAGAATTAAACTAATATTTATCTTCTGGTTTTCGCTTCCTTTGTCATTAAACATTGTATTATTCCTGCTGTAAGTGGGAACATTTATTTTCGTGGATGCATTATATGAAAGAATGAAATTTTTCTAATTTTTGATGGTTGAGTGCCATGGAAGGCAACGAAATACGTTACTAGTTAGCGAAGACCTGTTGATAGAAAGATGTTATTACTGTTAATTTCGTTTAGGTGTGATTATTTCGTTACGAAGTTGCTTTTGAATTAAACGAATTTTGACTTAAATTCTTTCATTCTATAGAACAAATTGCTCAGCACCTCTTTCCTTACTTCCTTACTTCTCCGAATTCCTTACCTGCAAATGAAAGCTTTCCTCGCCTCTGTGGCTGAGATTGGGTTCCAATTTGTCGTCAGGACTGTATATTCAGTTACACATAATTTCCCTAATTCTGTTTACAACACCTAACCAGGCTTAATTGCCATCGTATATCTCATACAATCTCACCACCTTCATCACTCATATTCTGTCCTTCCAGTGACTCCCAACTCAAGTCCTTTACCACTTTTGGCTGGTTGTATAATTCAGTGATTTCATAAAAAAATTAAAAAAAAATACAATTGATGTGCAATGCAACTTACATTTCACATACTTAAGTAACCACTATCCTTCCAATGTGCGGTCATACAAAAACCTTTACTGACTTGGTTGCTGTTAGAAGTGGAATTAAAATATTACCTCACGGATCCTGTTACTACTGTTTTTGCTTTCATTTTCCTGAAACAGAATTTTCTGGCATAAAGCTTTGCTTCCTACCTCTTAAAAATTCTTAAAATATTAAGTTATTTTTTGAATAAAACGCCAACGCAAGTGTTTGGAATTTTGTTTGTTTAGGGAGGCGTTTCACAGTCTCGTCACGTTATCTTCAGCAATCCATTGTTTATTGTAATATGTTTCATAAATTTTGTACAACGTGTTTTTCTGAAAGGCAGCTTACTTACATTTGAGATGTGAGGTGTGACAGTTGAACATCTGTGCTCCTAAGCAGCAAGTCAATTCCAACGTTACACGTAATTGTAAGGATTGGAGGTAGTCAATCTCATCAGTCCCCGTTAATCACGTCCATTTTGGGCTGCACTGTGTTATTACATGACTCTCAACGCTCAGGAAATAAATTACTTGTGGGCATTGCTATCGTTCATGTTGCTTTTTCAGTGATCTTTGCAGCTTTGTGTTGCTAGCGAGGAGTTTGTATTTATAAAATAAATATATTTTCTTTGTTTATTTGAACATGAGTATCTGTGAGAAAAGAAGAATAATGTAAGCGTTTGGTATGGCTGTGCAACTAGTGTATTTAGTGCTGATTTGTGTGAGTTTTTTGTGTTTATTAATTTGAATGAAGTTTGATAGGTTTACGTGTTAGTTGATTACATGTTTTCTTGTGGTTATTGCCTTTTGTGTTTAATCGTTTGGAATATTGAGTTTAATCTTATTTGATGACGTCCTATGGCGCACTCCACTATCAACATGATCTTCCTTGAGCATTTCATCTTAGTGGTTTGCTCATAGCCCACTAACTGACTGGGTCACCTAACATTTGTTTTTATTATAATGTATTTAAAAAAGATGTTTTGCCCTCCATTTTAAGTTTGAACGGTTTTCGAAGGGATGTTCAGTTAATTACAATGCAAGCGCGGGTTTAACCGCGGCTCTTGTGTGTACCAATATACAGTATGCAAACTGGGCAAACAAAAGATATAGTACGAACCAATGGAGTGAAAAATATGGCGTTGGAAACTATGAGGCAACGCCGAGCGCTGACCGGAAATTAATGGACATCTTTGATGAAAATGCATGAGAAGTATTTATTAAACATTGATCGATAAAGTGACTACCAGGTTTTGTTAAAAATATCTGAGGAGTGACAAGTGATCCGATAAATTAAGGTATATTCGTTTAATGTAACCTGTGTACGTGTTTTGTGTCCACATTTCTTGGCTTTTTTCCGTGTTGGTGTTAACTTATGTTTGATAATTTTGTTTTACCAGTGAGGTTTTGCTTAGTTTGTTCAGCATGAATCTGCTGTTTTAGAACTGCGTGAATAGTTTGCTTACAGTATTTTGCCTTGGGCGTTCCCTGCACCTGGGATACACGTTTATATTTATGATTAGGTCAAGAAAAACTCATTCACCTTTCGGTTCTATGTCTGCTGCGAAAATGTTTTTGTGTTATGTGCTGATGACATCCTGATGTAATTCCTTTAAGTCCTGTTTTGCTTCATTTATGATACATATTCGAATTCAAGATGAGTTTTTTTTTTTAAATACACAATAATCTCTTGAAATTATTTAAGGAATTTCCATCAATGAATTTTGTGTACAGCTCTACGAACAATATTTTACAAATGAATAAAATCTTCTGGGGTAACTAGCCGACCTAAATCCATCTATAAGACATGATGAACTAACTCGGCTAGTTACCCGAAAAGATTACATTCGTATTCAACGCCTAGAAAACCTACAATCTTACAAAATTCAATAAATCATTGCAGTTTCTGGGGGATAACTATTTATTGACAGATTTAATTTTCAAGTTATTTGGGTTGTGTAACTTTACTATGGATCAGTTAGACCAACAAATCTGAGTGGTTTTATGCCACAGCTGGATGTTCCTCCGCTCTTGGCAGTCCTTTGGAAGTTACACTACAAATCCAGGTCAAAGGCCTGCAAAAGTGGCAGCCGGCACTTTGGCCGTCTGGTCTGATGTGTTCGCAGCACTTGACCCGGCCCCGCCGTGTAGGCAGACCGTCTTCACACTGCGACGGCAGCGACAACAAGCTCCAGCATCGTCCCTCCTACAGCTGCCGGCCTGAATGAGGCCAGGTGGCAAGTGCTCAGGAGTGCGACATACAGTTAATACACGCGGAACACTCTATTACGTCCACACAGAGTACGAAGGCATTTTGTGTGGTCTCAAAGACGTGGTGACACAGTTCCTTGCCGGCTGTGCAGTGCACCACTATTGTAGCAGTAAGTGGTAAAGCTCTGTCCTTTGTATACGGGAGGTGCGGATCGAATCCCCGTCCGGCCACAATGATTTCGATTTTCAATGGATTCCCGAAACACTCTAAGCGAATCCCGGGATGGTAGATTCAAAATTCCATACCAGGATATCTTAACCCCAGTTCTTTCCCGCCCTTTCTTGACCTCGACATCGACAAGGCCTAAAGACATAAGCATAAAGATCTCCCGTAGCTGCCTGACGTAACCTAGCAACAGTTTAACGCGGATCCGAATCACGGAGCGAAGGGAATGACTGCATTCGATGATTTGGTTACTGATCCTCAACACTCTCAATACAAGACATACTGCTCTTAACTGTAGGAGAAGGTAACGTATTGGAAACATATGTCATTTCAAATCATATGTAATATCAATATTTACCATATGTGTCTTACGGCATTCAGATGGCTCTAACACTGTCATTAAAAGTTGTAAACTTTTTGAAAGTCAAATGAGGTTCGGAAATTAGCTGTTCATTTATGTTAACAAAAACTGATTGCATCCTGGTTTTTGATCAGGAGCCATATAAATTCCAACTGGTGTTTGAAATCCGTAATATGTTCTCCACTCTTGCAAGGTTAACAACATCAAGGTGCTTATGACATTTTAAAATTATTATTATTATTTATATAGCGTATCGATAAGGGAGCATGCATAAACCACGTAGCTCAATTTTGGCTTCCTGTGAACCCCTCCTCCCCCCCCCCACGTAGCTCTACGTGGCTTTTGCCTCTACCCCCCCCCCCCCCTCACGTAGCACGTAGCTTTTTCCCCTTTCAATTCCAGAAGACATTTTGCACTGTTTTCTCTTGTCAGACTATTGTAAATTACATACGGAGAGATAATTAACTGAGGGAAATAAATATTCACATGCTGTTGTGAGTTCTGTTCCTCATTTTAACTATAAAAAATGTTATGAAAGGAAAGCTAAGTGGCCTGGCTCGGGACCCCCCCTCCCCCCATGTAGCCCAGCGTAGTCTTCCAGCCAACCCCTCCCCCCCCCCTCGACCGAGCCACGTAGTTTGTGCACGGTCCCTAACGAAGAAGTATCAGTATTAAACAACTAAAAAATGGGACTAACACAAATATGTTAATTGGGAACGTTTGTTTCTGAGAACTTTACGTCTGCTGATGATTAACATCAGTCTCACCGGCATCACTCAAAAATGAGTGGCGTGATATAAACCTGTTTGATTTAATCGCGGACATACGAGTGTATCTATGATCCCGTAGTTCCAGATTCTTTGAAGATTTTAAAAATTCTCTGAGAGGTGCAGATGTAAGCAAATATATTGGCTTTATATCTATCAGGGACGGGAGTCAATTCTGCTAGGTACAACATGATGAGCCAGAAATTATGAGAATGGTGGTATTCAGTTGGATAGCTAAAGTCCTGCCTGTACTGGCGCACAGTACTTGGATAACCGAGGCGAACGCAGGATTGCAGAATACTTCTTGTAGATTCCAAGCGGATTTCACACGGTTTATTGCGAGAGCTGAACTTCCGAGTTGAGTCATGTACTAATTATTTCGGTAATAATATTGGGTGCAAGGACAATTTCCGAGTCAAGTTTTCATCACTGCTTATAAATTGCCAGTTGATTACGATGACTAAATTCTTATGCTCTATAAGCGTTAATGAGGTATAATGTTAGACCGAAGATCACTGTTTTTTTGTTTCTGTTTTTTCTTGTTGCACTAAGCGTACGTCGACGTACACATCCAGCGGCAGTCTGCACAATCACAACATTTTGTTTCAATATGGAGCTTTACCATAACAAAAAATACCAGCTACCATTTTAGCTTCCTGTATCCCGTGGCTTAACCCTTATTTTAAAATTTATTTGAAAACTAAACCGTTTAAATCTTTTATGAATGTAATTAAGAAATTTAAACTCATAACTTTTCTTCATTGAAATTTCATACTTAAAAAACCACGTAGAAGTAATTAATAAACGGAAATTTCAGTTGTATTCCTATTTGAGCTTCGTATCATACACTGGATCAAATGCATCGATTTTAAGACCGTAAAAATAGATACAGTTCAATGTATCTTTATACATTTATTGGTGGAAAATTTTTACAATTGGTTTTAGATTGGACATATAACTAGAAGCTATAGGGACCTTATAATAATTTCTATACTGAGGTGCCAAAAGTCATGGTATATTTCCTAATATCTTGTGATACCACCCTTTGCCCGGCGAAGTGTACAACGTGACGTGGCACTGACTCAGCAAGTCACAGGAAGTCCCTGAAGAAATATTTAGCCATTCTTCCTCTAGAACTCCATAATAGCGAAAGTTTTGCCGGTCCGGTGCACGAACTGATCTTTCAATTATGTCCCAAATATGTTCGATTGAATTCATGTCGGGCGACCTAGCTGGTGAAATCAATTGCTGGATTTGTCCATAAAGTTCCTCAAAACGTTAGTGAACTATTTTAGGCCGGTGGAAAAGTGCATTGCCTTCATGCAAAATTCATCGTTATTTGGGAACATGAAGGTCACGAATGGCTGTAAATGATCTCTAAGAAGTTGACCACAGTCATTTCCAGACAATGATTCGTTCAGTCTGACCAGAGGTCGCAGGGAAAGCTATTTAAACAAAGACCATACCAACAAGAGCCACTACCAACATGCAGAGTGGCTTCCAGACAACCTAATTCCATAGCCTCGTAGGTCTGCACCGGACTCGAACCCTGAAACAGCTCTAAACAACTGGAATCTTGACTCTTCTGAAAATGCAGCTTTTTTTCAGTCATCTAGGATCCAACCGATACGTTGACGAGCGCAAGAGGCGCTGCAGCCAATGCCGTTTTGTTAGCAGAGACACTAACGTTGGTGTTCTGCTGCCATATCCCATCAGCGCCAAACTTCGCTGCACTGTCCGCACAGATATGGTAGTATATCTGCCGCACGTCGCGTATTGAGTGTTGCAGATCTTTGACACAGTGTTGCCTGTCTATCAACACTAAAACCTGGTCTCGTTCATTAAGTAGACATGGTCATCCCCTGTGTTGTCCATTGTGGGGAAAATTGCCAGATGTTACACATCCACTTCACACTGTTAACACTGTAGATATAGGAATGTTGAATACTAACAGTTTCTGAAATGAATGGCCCATGCGTCTAGAGTCAACTACCCTTCCGAGTTCAGTCGCGCGGCCACAATCTAGGCAGCAAACCTTCCATCCTGCTCACGAGAGTACCACAGAAAGCTTCGGCACTGCATGGAAAATTACCACTCTTCCGCGGTGCCACTGCCACATGGACATTTTTATCTTTCCATCCCATTAAGTTTGGCACTTAATTTTTATTTTTGGAACTGTCAGAGAATGTTTTAATTTTCCTGAAATTTATCACGTTGGTCGCAAACGAAAAATTTCGTTATATCTCAGCATCTAACAATATTAGCTCACATATCTTTCTGACTAATAACAATCGTTTACGAAGTATGCTTACGACGATTTTAAAATAATATATCACCTTCTTCTCACTTGAAATCCATGGTGTCTGATAATGGTAGTGATGATCCTTTGCCATCGGAGTGAACTGTGAGGAAGGCACGGGCAGAGTGGAAAACTGTGGCATCCGTCGCGACTCAGCTGTCCAATGAAACTGGAGGCGACCTTGCGGCAGGCAGGCAGTCTGTCCCGCCATCAATCACCGCAAGGTGGCAGCTCTGCCCAACCACTGCTCCACATCCGATACGAGTCTCAACACAGCGCAGATTTCATTTTCTAATACATATAATAGCGCGGATCTTGATACATGACAGGAAAAAACATGGATTAGCAATTTAGAACAAACATAATCAAAAGCAAAAAAAAGAGCAATGAAGCGCACCACGAATGAGTAAAAACAAACGATATATTAAAATTGCAACACAAGTAAGAGTAGAAGTACCGAGCGTGGTGGTGTAATGGTTAGCGTTCTGGCCTCGCATTCGGGAGGACGACGGTTCGAATCCCCGTCCGGGCATCCAGATTTGGGTTTTCCATGGTTTTCCAAATCACTCCAGGCAAATGCCGGGATGCTTCCTACAAAAGGCCATGGCCGAATTCCTTCCCATTCCTTGCCCCCCATCCTTTGCCTTCTCTAAAGACCTCGCTGTTAGAGAGACGCTAAGCAGATTAAAAAAAAGTAGAAGTAAAATAATCTGTTATTTATGAAGCGAAACTACAAAGTTGGTAGAGACAAATATTACAAACACGTTACATCGCAGTGAACTACGCCACCACTTTTCCTAAAGTAGATACCTCTTCTGTCCAACACTGACGTAGGGCCCAAGAAATATTTTCAATAACTAAATATGTGTAGCAAATTACTTTATTATAATAGAAGAGAAAATTGTGGATCGTATTTTAATATACGTGTTGGAAGTTGGCACTACTGGAGCGAAGAACTTATAAAAAGACAAGATTAGATCATTGGAAGCAGATTATTGACGACTAGAGTTTATCAATTGAGTTGTAAGAATGAGATTTATAGGTGAGAAATAAGGATGGAGAAGCTGTTGGAACAAGTCCATGCACATATGTCAAAAGAAAGACATGAGTTGTTGAACAAAGAAGCTGATGAACATACCTGTATGTCAAAATAAATGGAGGAAATGTGGAACAAACAAGTTGATGGAAATATACCAAAAGAATGGAAGGAGTTGCAAAAGACACAGGCTGATGGACAGATTTCAAAAGGAAGTAATTTAGCAGCCCTCAGACACATAACTCACCAACTGTTCTACGAAGAAACCCGGTATAAAATTAATTAGAATGATACTTCTCAGTAAAATCTTGTTTGCAATTCAATCTCCATCACTGACATGATTAGCTAAACCGAGGTCAAATTTCACGTTAGGTAAGTTCTTTTATTATAATATAAATTAATTGTAACTCATCTACGGTAGTTTAATTCGAAAAAATATTGCATATGCGAAATACTCGATCCGTTGAAACTTTTTATATCATCAATATTCACGTGTTACTTGTTCCCATCAGTTGGGAACAATCACTAAGGTAAAATAATTTTTTAAAATGTCTTTCATTTTTACAGCTGGTGTTCATAAACTCTTGTTCCATTTAAATCTTCACTAATTAAAATAAAATTATCCTTTTAGGTAGCTTTCTCTAATGCTAAGTTGAAAATAAGAACCATGTCCACGTTCTTGTATGTCTATTCTCAATTTGCTCAGTTTATCAACTAATAACGTATTTGAAAAGAACGCTGTTTACGATCTGAAACTGGCTGCTACCACTATGATCTCTATAATAGACTTTTTACGACTTTTTTCAGCCTATTTTTTTAATTTTTTTTATAATAACATATCGGAACCGTTTTGTTTGTTATCTGGCGGAGAATTCGACGTGAACGTAAGAAAGGTTTCTGCACAATATTTGAAGCCTTTTGAAGATTAAGTCACAATGGTAACTTCGGCACAATAACTAGCTACAATGCATATCAGATACTCTTTTTGAAAGCTGGATGATATATTTTTCACATTGCAATTTGTTCGTAATAATATTAATAAATATAAAAACTATTTTTCACTTGTCATGTAGAAAGAAATTTTTGAAAATATGTTTGTAGATTAAGAAGTATCCAGTTTGTGATCAAGGAAGAAATAAAACTGCAGATGAAGTAGTATGTCTTATCACCATGACAACACATTGGCTAATATTATTCATTATGAGAATCAATCAGAGAGCAAATTCATGTTTCCAGCGTCTCTGTTTGTAATAATAGACTATTTTACTGCTTTATAATATCCTTTTACAAGTAACAAACAGAAGTTGATCGAATTCGTTTCCCCAATAAGCACATCATGTTTTAATGTTGAGGCTTTGAGGGAGCTGTACCAGTAGGGAAGAAAAAATACCACAGTATATTGTCCTTCGTGTCAGATGCCAATGGATGGAGTAGTTTTCGGGATAAGAGAAGAAGTTTAAAATATCGGAATTATTTTCATTTTTCGACACAATATGCATTAAGGTCAGTACAATCATTCAATGATGACACGGTGGCGTTATTACGTTCCTGAGAGTTTTTTTCATAACGACTGAAGATAACCTTTCCCGCTGTGGTTGAGGATGCGAAGTTTCCAGTGAATAGTTCAATAGTAATTTAACTTGTATAAAACGTGAAGCCAGATATCTCAACTATTTACTTTTGTTAGTTTTAGATTTCAAATTCTTAGTTCCGTTTTAATGCTGGCTTGCTAACTTTTCAGACGAAATTGTTTGTTTTTTTTTTTTTAAATATGTAATTAACAAGATCTTTGTTTCTAAGGCTATGCAATTTCAGAGGTCAACAATTATCCAGATATGAATAAATCTTTAATACATCTAATTTCAGGGTTTGATATCATAAAAAACAGTCAAGGACAAGTGACATAGAAAGTGACGTTAGTAACGTATAATTCTAACATTCTTGCCATTAAAATTTACTACTAATAAATTGGTATAGTCGAAGAATCTCCTCGATTAAGAGGAAAACAATTCAATTTGACATTGTTGAAATGCCCGATGAACAACAAAATAATACCAATTTTGTAAAAAAAATCTTTTGCTGATACAAGAACTTTTTTTCCGAAGTGCTGTTATGGATTAATGTAATGTAAAATGCACTGTAAAATAGTAACAATTTTTTCCTGTACATAAAATTATTTTCAAAAAGAGTAATTGCAAAGTAGACCAATGATGACATAAATTCCAAAACGGTAAAATTTGGGATTTTTATCTGCTTGTTTGTCGGTTCATGCATCACACAAAAACTAAGAGATGGACTTTTACGAAACTGTACGCAGTGGTAACTTATGTCAAGAGTTAGGGTCCAGGGTGCATTTTATCCTGATTAGTTACCAAGTTCTCGACCATACAGAATCTGAATCAGCCAATTTCGAAAATTGTGTCTGTCTGTCAACGTATGACGCGAACACTGTTTAACCGATGTTAAAGAAACTGCACGTAGTGTTACCATATATCATTGGGTAACCTACAGGACACTGTTTACCCAGCTTAGTAACATAGTTCCCAATAGTACAGGGACCAGATCAGTAAATTTTGAAATTTTCATCTGCGTATCTCACAAAAACTAATGAAAGCATTTCAACGACACTTCAAACAGAGATAGCTTATGTCACCAGTTAACGCATAAGATACATTTTATCTTGACCAGTAACACATTTCTCAGTGACTCTGAGTCCAAGAACTTAATTTTTTGAATCATTGTCTGTGTGTGTCCCACGCTACTAATGAATGGATTTCAGGGAAACTGCTGATAGTGACAGATTGTGTGATCATTTAACAAGTACGACAGTTTTTTTTAATTGCATTTTCGTACCATTTTTCTTCCAAGACAAAGGGATCATAACAATAAATTTTCGAATTTCTGTTTTTGTATACACGGATAAAGCAAATACCAACCATTTCAGCGAAACTGTACGTACATTATGTTTTGATCTGACATGGACACGCTGAGTATATTGAGCGTGGTGGAAGAGCGGTTACGTTCTGGTTTTCCATTCGGGAGTATGTTGGTTCAGGTCAGGCCATTCAGATATTAGTTTTCCATGGTTTTTCGAAATCACTCGAGGATATTGTCATGGCCGAAATGCTTCCCGTTCCTTGCCCTCATTCTTTCACGCCTCTACTGACCTGAGAAATAAAAAATAGTATGCTAACTTAATATTGTCTGTGGTAAACCTTCTCACAGCTTCATATACGCAGTGAGGGTATATTTAAGTTGTAAGAACTACAACTGATAGTCTATGTCAGTGGTTCCCAATTATTTTTTCCCGAGTACCACTGCAAGAAGGAGCTCATCCGCGCGTACACCTTACAGCTGAAATAATAAATAAATGAATTCGTTCATCCCAGTAGAGTGCGTCTCACAACCACAGGATTGCAATAATATAATTGACACAAACACAGTTTATCTTAAAATATATTTGGGTGATAATAATGTTTCTTTTGGCTGATAAAAGTGTATTTTTTTCAATTATTTTAGTGATCACCTTAGCCAAGAGACTACCGCGCGTACCCCCTGAAGAAACCTCACGTACCCCTGGGGGTACGCTTACCACTAATTGGGAACCACTGGTCTATGCGATTCGATTAAGGATTTTATAACATATAAATCAATCTGTCATAACACAGGCCAGCCGGCATCACTTCAAATTTGCCTGCACAGTAACTATGTGAGCGACACTGAATTGCGCGTGTGTATCATCAACAACCATATAATGTATCGAATTAATGGCAGTTTCAACGTGTTTCAAAAATTTACAACGTAATTTTAGAAAGATAATGTGAGATTGGGCCAAGTCACTGACTCAGCTATTGATTTTTTAAGGTTTGTTCTTAAAACAGAACGATTACACTGTTGTGTTGCTGTTAGACCCGAAGGTTAAAAATATGTCGAAGCTTTGCAAAGAGTTAATCCTTCGTTTCTATTGAAATTCTAGTAAAAAATAGGATCGTTGGCTTCTTGTCTACCGCATACGTACAAACGAAGCTACTGTGTAATTTTTTTCCATCTCAGACTTGTTTAATATTCACCTCCACTGTATTTTCTCTACTTTTTTGTTTTGCTGTTTAATCTTTGTGCTCAAAAGAATATTAATGGAACAAGGAGAAAAGAGTGAAGAGCGTAGCAAAGGACTGGTTTTATGTGCAGTAATATTAACAGCACTGCTTTGTTACCTTAAATTTAAGCTTCAATCAATAACTTCTGAATGCTTATATCCCTTTAATGCATATGAACCATAAAATACTGAAATTGGTTTTAGATGTATTGGATGGAAATTATACAGATCAAAATATTTCTTACCAATGGTAAATATAACAGGTGATGATAAGTTTTTCACTACATACATTACTGTATAAGGTTTCGAATTATTTAAGTCTGTTTTTCTTCAAATTAGTACAGTCCATGTTCTCAGCAGCTATATTATTCCTTCCTTTACTTATATTGTGCATAAATGTGAATTGACTTTTTTTTAACTGCTTTACGTCTCTTTTTAACATCGAGGTCTTTTAGAGACGGGAAAGGATGGGGGGCAAGGATGGGGGCAAGGAATGGGAAGGAATTCGGCCATGGCCTTTTGCAAGGAAGCATCCCGGCATTTGCCTGGAGTGATTTGGGAAACCATGGAAAACCCAAATCTGGATGCCCGGACGGGGATTCGAACCGCCGTCCTCCCGAATGCGAGGCGAGAACGCTAACTGTTACACCGCCCCTGCTCGGTGTGAATTGACCTCTGGTTCTCTACCAAGCGACTTAGCCTATGCTCTTCAGAATGTCACAAGATGACTGTACATGCACCAGCAACGCAAATACAAGCAATAATTAAAATTTTATGGTACTTGTTTAGAGATTTGCAATTTATAATTTAAAAACATTTTACTTGCAGGATATCCCATGGTTTAGTATAGACTCAATATAGGATATTAAACGCGTTCTCTACTCTTGATTTTAATATAATGTTTCAACTTATTATTATTGATTAATCTTGGCAGACAGAACGAAACACAAAGAATCTAGTGGCTTTAATCTAAGATTAGTCTGTGCGTCATGTAACACGAAATTTAATTTGTATTTTATTCTATTTTTATTATCAAGTGGAATAATTTTTATTTTGGTTTATCTTCGAGTGATGGGTGCTTGCAGCTGCTGGACATGAACCAGCATCACTAGCGAATTTATTAAGGCAGTCTAGACATACTTCGACTTTCTAGCATTTCTGTCGATTGTTCACCATGAACTCACAGAAATTAGAATCCATTCATAGCCGCACAATCAGCCAGTTAAGACGTCCAATGGCTGCCACGTGTACTGTCGAGATGAGGGGCTCCCTGATGTGGGCGGCTAAGATTTCTCCCTCAAGGCTTTATGACAGTTCTCGCTGCTGCCGTTTCTCTTGTACTTCCCTATTGACTTCCCCGTCGTAATTTGTTACAGCAATATGTCAGTTGTTCTATCTACAAGAAACGCTTTGGGTTCAGTTAACACGTGTTTATGAACCACCGTGGTCCTTCAGTTACGTTTAGTGAAACTGTAAAATAATAGTCCAAAAAGTCATTTGCCTTACTGTTTTTGCAACTATGAACTTAAACAAGGAGCTTCATCGGAAAAATATTAATGATGTTCCACTTGATAGAATTTTAATATACTGAACACCGGCAGGCTATATATATATATATATATATATAGAAGTTGTTCAGTTAAAGGAACGAAATTGTTACAGGCGTACATGAAAAAATTTCTCAGACAGCGACACTGAAATTGAGAAAATAAAAGCCGAAATAAAGAAGCTAATACATGAAGTGAAGAGTGACGAAGATCTTGCAATCAAGATCGACTGATATTTTACTGTAGGAGAAGAAAGAGAGAGGATATTATAGGGTACAGAAACAAAGGTACTAGGTGAAGAAAGCTGATATTTGAAAGGTCTGGGCTGGCTTGAATCTACGAGGGAAAGTCAAATGAAACCCGTAATAATTTTTTAAAATTTAAAGTCACCTGTATCATTTTTCCATATAGTCTCCCGCATGCTCAATGCATGTCAGCCAACGCGTCCAAAGTGCCTGAATTCCCGTACAAAAAAATTATTTTTGGAAACGACACAACCACTCGTGCACCCCGGATTGAAATTTTGTCCAAAAAAGTGCTTCTTTTAGGGTCCAAGCATATGGAAAACATTTCGCGCCAGGCTGGACGATGACTTCAGCTGCTGCTGTGGTCTCGTGAGTCACGACATCATGAGCCTGGCCCCGGGGCGGAGCATCAGCTACAGACGTCACACCATTTGCGATCTTCTTACACCATTCATATACTTGCTGCTGTGACAAACAGGAATCTCCGTACTGTACCTTCCTTCTGCGGCAAATGTCTATAGATTTTACAGCTTAACTTTACAAAAATCAAATCTTGGAACGCTGTTCTTCTCTGGTGGACGTTGCTAGTGGGGTGGCCATCTTTATAGTGTACCTGCGCTGGTGTTTGAGCATCTTCACTGTGCTGGCACCTGTGGGACATCCGGCACATTATTTCAAACAGGTGTACCAACTTACAGACCATTGGTGCGCACTTTCCATTTTATATTACACTTTTAAGGATTTCATTACTACATAAAATTTTTAAACTTTTATCACCTCAGTTCACACCCTGAATTTTTACCTGGATCGGAATCGCGCTAGATAATGTGATATACTGATTATATTTCTTATAATATTAAACAAAAATGGTGTAATAAAAACATCAAAAAAATTGTAAGAGTTTTATTTTGTGTTGTGGACATTCTTTGAAGTGCCCCAGCTGGTAATAGTGAGAAAGAAAATTAGTATTTAACGACGCTTTCCGTTTGTATTTCTCCTCGGCATGTGTGGAAGATTTCGTATTCATTTTCCTGCAGACCAGAAAAAGCCGGGACCGCGGCTGGTATCGATCGGTGGCCTTGGGCTGTGTGGCTAGCCTTCGCGGCTCTTGTCCCGCCGAGGGCAGATGGTATCTTGTAGGGGAGGAACGAGCCCCACACATAAAACAACGCCATACCGTAACTGGGATCGCAGTGGTGTAACTCTTCTCGATTAACTATATTATAATCATTATGCAGTCACTGACATCTTGTGACTGAATAATGATCTCAAATTTACACCTACAAGTTCATTTCGGTATCAAGCTGCACCACAGTGTAAATTGTTCACAGGTAATTTAAGTGCAGTAATGGATTAAATGAGGTTTCTTCGCCATAATATCAGGTGCCACAACGGAATTTAGGACGGATTCTATGAACAATCGGGTTTTTAAAATTTACGGAGTGGATTTGTTCTTTGTCAAGAATTTTCATACCAAAAGACATAATTACTTAATTAAGGAGTATACTACTACTTGAACATGCCTTGAAACACCACCACAGTATGCCCAGGTTCAAATCCCGCGCTCCGCGTACTGGACGTCCTGATTGTGGTGGTTTTCAGCAATATTATCTAGGCGAATGGTAGGACGGTTTCCAATATCCGTCTCATAAACTACACATTTCACAAACTAAAATACACATATCACATACAACGTAAGTTACAGGCTCCATAAACATTCGATTCTCTTCCAAAAAATATACAACAGGCCTATAAATCCGGAAGATGCAATATTGAATTCAAAATAAGCTCAAAACCTGGGAGCCAACACGCTCGCGGACAAGGAAACGTTCAAAAGGTAATGATG
>JARYHS010008137.1:0-25007 GCA_031002005.1 Vandiemenella viatica
AATATGTTTAAACTGCAATGAAGTTTTCCGGAGGTACAGCCAAGAAGACTTTATTCCAATCATACGCCAAACTAAATTTTAGTGACACTGTAGCTCATTTAATTTTATTTGCCCAAGAGACTATAAATGTTCTTTTAAACCTACTCTAAACAAAATGTAGCTGTTAAGTCAGTAGTTATTCTTTAAAGCCGAGACTTGTTCCTCAGAGTTTGCGAGTCTGGGCGAAACAACTTATTGTAACTCTGTTAGTAACGACACCGCCCAAGGGAAATCGTTTCATATTACTTTCACAGCAGAACAGACTTGGAGAGGATCCAAGTTTTCTCATTACGGTGGCTACCTGTGTACAAACGGGAGACCTGGGCTGCGTTGCGGTACACCAGTTGACACATTACCCGCTGTCTACACCGCCATTCGTTTCCGTTCGTTCATGACAGGCATACGCATCAACAAAGATGACAGAAACCACGAAATAATAGTTTTGCTCCCCTTCTGTTAGTTTTACGTCAAGAAACTAATAGTTGACATTGAAACTTTGGATAGTTGCAAACGTCGTGTGAAAGTCGAGTTGCGTCCACAATGAGTGAGCAGATTTTTTATTTGTGACATATAGCCACCTCATTGGCTGAGGTAGCTGATACACCATGGAAGTATCTGTCATTCCAAATAGGATTAGTTAGTTTTAAATTCGGTACCTGCCCAGCATTAAAGAAGCGGTTGCAAAGTAATCATGGGATATCATTATGAGAAATTGCTAATGGTGATTCGTCTATCGGATGGAGATATGAAACTTGTAAGCCACATCGGTGATCTTAGGAAGTAATCGCGAGTATCAGGTTTCACCATCTCCCATTTCCATCTCTCGCACAAAACTAGAAAGTACCCTATATGTAATATATGCGATGAAGCTTAATAATGACACTGATGAAAGGAACGGGAAACTAATCTTGTTTTTCTCAGTAAGTTACTCTGAAATCAGTATATCGTCGACAGAGAAAACAAATGATAAGGATGTTAGTATCTTTCCTTAAATTATATAAAACGTGCAAAACTATTGTCAGTAATTATATCTTGTGTTGTGTGTGCATTCCTGTGTTTTGTATCTTGAATCGAGCGTGGTCACGCATCGGGAGGTGGTGGGTTCGAATCACATGGATTTTCCAGGGTTTCACGAAATCACTCGGGACGAATGCGGGGATGGTTCCTTCGAAAGGTAATCGAAAAATTTCTTTCTCGCCTCTAATGAGCTAGATGAGGCGTAAAGTCATAAGCGGAAAAAAGTCTATCGTGCGGTTTAAATGTTGCTACATTACTCACTGATTTTTTTTTTTTTTTTTTTTTAACGATGAACTATTTCGGATATTAGGTACGAGACATGAACTTAACAGGTCAAATGTTTTAAAAGCAAAAAAAAAAATTCAATAAGAGGAATTTTCGGTATCTAGTTATGAAAACATTACAACAAAACGTAATGAATCAGTAAATAAGAAAAAAAAATTATTGCCGAAAAGTTTTGTTCAGAAAGATATCTCAACCACAAGAGCAACAGTTGGTGTAAAGCATGAGTAATTTATCAAGACTGGCTAACTCGTCCTTTCCGTTCAATGGTTATCCAATGTCGTTTTTTTTCGCTATATTTATAAATCAGACGTTCTACCACGTTTTCTATTTGCACAGTACCAAGCGTACTTTTTTATAAATTGCTGCTTTGTGTCGAATTACATTGGTAACAGCGAAACTGTTTACTATCCAAACTGTTCTCCGCTATTTTCCAAAACATTGATAGTGAACTGGACCGAAAGTGGCTAAACTAAATGGACTGGGATCACTGGTCCGGGTGAAACTCACAGTAGTGAGAATAAAACCATAAACCCGTTGGATTTGTGGCTAACGCTTCCTTCTGGCATTCGGGAGGATATGTGTTCGATAACTATAACTGAAAAGCAGATTTAGTTTTTTCATTACTTACCAAAATCACACCATATACGAATTAAGAAGAATATTGCTAATATACTTTCCATTCCTTATCCTCTATCCTTCCCTGGTTCTAATTATCTCGAAGTCGGCCTATCTTATCAGTTACTGTCATCATCTGAATAATGTTTGTTCCTACTTATGGGTCTGGGGGCTCAGTGGATAAGGTGTCTGAATGGAGATCGGAAGGTCCCCTATTCGAATCCCTGTCTCTGCGAGGATTTTCAAACGCCCTTAGCCCTATCTTCACCTCTGCCACGGCTTGCTGTGTAATGTAAGGTACGCCAGAACGCTTCCGTGGTTCGGATGCCACATTAAATTGTAGGTCCCTTATATCCGATAGGTTTACTATATTTGTTTAAGGTGGCTACGATAGGAGCGGAAAGTGCAGTCCATAAAAAATCGGTCACCAGGTCATTAAAACCACAAGAGCCTTTACCTGTTTCCCCTGTGTTATGTACACCTTTTCGTATACTTATCTTACTTCTTCCCTGTTTTGCTCCGAAATTTAGAAACATGTGTGGTTGTCTGATGCGCGACGTATGTTCCATCAATTTCTTCGTACGTATAATTATTTAATCATTCAGGTAAAACAAAAATGTTAATTCTTCTCTTACTCCTTCATTTCGCTTTTTATCTAGTAATACGTACCGGGCCACTATTATCAAAAATTCTGATCTAATATCTTTACATGATTCACCCTACCAGTGATATGAGTACTGCAGTTAATGTGTAAAGCTTCACCATTGTGTCTTATCTTGTGTTTAAAAATTCTGTTGATGACAACACTTATGTATTGCTATTTCTGTAATTTGGTATTGGCATCATAATTTCTGATGATGCTTACATAATATTACAAATATGAAAATTTGTTACAATATTTTGCTACACTAAAGAAGGAGCTTAGATAAGAGATAAAAACAGTTTATACTCCAATTAACTGGAGATGTATTATCCATGAACGCGTTTATATACCGATAAAAAAGAGTTATTAAGAAAATGTGTAAAAAAGTTATTAAGACACTTACTTTCGAAATTTCGCGGTCTAGCTCCGGGTTTGAATCCCGGTGGGGACAGGAATTTTTTAGATTTGTGTTTGCTCATATGAGCTACGCAAAAACGTTCCGTTGTTCGGAATCCCATTGAACTGTATGTCCCAGAGGAAAGAGACGGACGATCCTAACTATGACACAATAGCTTAGTATGCCTCCTCCGGAAGGAACCAAGCAACCTTCGGGATTAATACTTTTTATTCAGTCATTAATAACAGGAGACGGATTGATTCGTCTCCATTGAATGGCACTATTTTCGTTCTATTTTGGAATATTTTCACTTAATACATTCAAAATAACAGATAACCCTCATTGAAAACCACTTAAGTTCCCAGCTAAAATACCCGGGGCATCTACAAAAGACCATGTACCTAAGACAAAGTTATTAACTTTTAAATGGTTTGGTAATAATTTCTGCTGTTCCCCAACGGCAATGTCTGTACATTTTTTTTAAAAAAAAGACACGTTATAGTGGACAATTTTGTTTCAATATTTCCATTCTAGACTGTGTACCCTCTTTCAGCGTTTTTATGTATGTTCTATAACGTATACCCTGTGTTATCCCCTGTTAACTGCATATTGATGCGAATAACTGTTCTTCTGGCTGTTTCTCCTTGGGCATTTTATACCTATAAACGGGAACACGTTAACCAGGTGTAAACCAACGGGATTACTGCTATGTGGTTTAGCTGTTGATAACCCTCAGTAAAACGCTTATCGATTTTAAAACCCTACTTCAAAGGAAAATTTCCGTCTAAGAACAGCCGCAAAAAACTATTCTTCTAAACAAATAAGAACTAGCTGCTGGTATCAGCATCCATTGTTACAGACAGCAACGAAATTTACCCAATAATTTTTTTTTATGTTTTCTGAACTCGCTTGGTTAGGAACTAGTTTAATTCAGCTTCTATTTATAAGTTTTATTACTAAGAGTAAACGAATGTTGTTTTGGATCGAATATGCAGAGCTACCTGTGTCCTCACCAGAATCTTTCCAGAACAGCAAAGTAGGGTTAATTAAAACGTTTCAACCATAATAAAGTATTATAGACATCTAATACAAAATTCTCAATGACACCAAACGAAAAATGAAATACGATTTTTAGTTCTGTACAAAACTGTTAACGACTTCATAGTTTTTGTTACTACAGTTATAGTTATTGCAACTGCAGTGTAAGTCAGAGATTTATGCTTTGTACCGACTTTTGACAAACGTGGATTGTTTTCGTGACGTTATTAGGCTTTTGAAGTAGCTCCAAAACAATATTACGTATGAATAGTGTGTGTCGCGCTCTGATCTACGTCCTGCTGAAAGGAGCCTCCGCTGATGTGGTTGTTGCAGTTTTAATACCTAAACTCCTGTTAGGAGCTAACTACTGCTTTAGAAATATACCTAATTAAATTCTACCTGGATATTGAAGTCTTCTGCACTATGTTTTTTTCCCCAAGAATTTATATAATCAAACACTCCAATCAAGAAAACAAGCGTTTCAGACATTAGATTAAGAATAAGTCAGTGGAATCATTAAAATCTTCTTACAAAGAAATAATTAACTTAGTGAATATTTATTAGTGTAATATTGGAAATCAAAGTATAGCAACAAACAAATAATGGCAGAAATAAATTAAGAATTGTAACGTAAGCACACTATAGTAATTCACTATTTGTTTTAAAATCGCGTTACCAGAACTGTTATTTATTTTTCCTTTAACTGTGAGTGACTGATCTCGTCAGTTGCTTTAAGACACCAACGAGCTAGCTGTGCGTTCGATGTAAAGCTGGTTCGACTTTCGCCTTCGGCATTTCTAACCGTGACTGGTTTGTGATACTGTAAGTCCCAGAGGAAAGGAGCTGGCCGTCCTACCTCCGACACCTTGGAATAGTGTTCCTCTTTCAGGAGGATCAACCAAGCTCCGGGTTGTGGATTAAGTTAAAAAACAATGGAAGTCTGTGTCGGTCAGATATCGGTTATTAAACCAAATTAATTAAAAGTTAGTATCTCTGAATTGTTTCTCTTCACAGGTCGATGACAGGTAGCGAGCTAGTACGACACGTAAGTCACCCTCGCTTTCGATGATTACCAACCCACCTGTTAATAGAGAATGTGTATCTAGTTGAGAGCACGTCCGCCGCTCTAGTGGGGCGCGACACTCACGGGCACAGTGCCTGCGACGGTGGCCAATGGGAGCGCGGCGTTGACGCGCCTGCTGCCGTCCTGACGCCGCTCAGCTCCGTACGACACCGCGCACCAACGAGCACTGGCCACACGCTCGCCGCCGCCGCGACGCCTCACCAGGCCGACGCGGGCGTCGCGCACGCGCCTTGCGCCACCTGTCCTCCGAGGGTTGGGCGTCGCTCGACGCCGGTGGCGCCGGCGGCCACTGGAGTGGCGGGGAGGCGTCGACACGCAGGAAACTGCTCCGAACTGACTCGATCGCTGCCTTCATCGAAACTTCTTCTTCTCTTCGATTTCGTCCCTCTAAGGACCACGAAATGTAATCCTGTGTATTCATTTCGATTCTCCTTTTCTTCATTTCCAACAGTTCTTCACCCTTTCACTTTGCTGTTTCCTCCTTTCTTGGCATCATACGTTAGTACATTTCCTTGTCTTCTGGAAACCCTTGAAATATTGGATCAATCTTCTGAAAGTTTATCTAATTTGTATTATATCTTCTGTTATTCTTATCTCCATCATATATTCTTTCTTTACTCCTTGGATCCAGTGGTTGTCATTCTTACTCTTCTAAACGGGGTTGAAAATTCTTTTTGTAAGTCTGCCATGGTCCATTCCCACTATGTGACCAAAAAACTAATTCTTCTTTTTCTGACTTTGTCTGAACATTCTTTCATCTTTCATTTTCTTCTTACTTGTATAGATCTTTATTCCTCTGACGCCTAATCTATTGCCTGGGAGGTAGGGAGATTTTTAGAAATTTGCATTATTCAACTTTGGGAGTATTACTAAGTACATACTCGCGAGATTCTTGCTCTTGTAAAAAATAATATTTCAAGGTCGTTTACCTTTTACTCTTTTAAAAAATGAAGCTGTCTAGTGGCTGAGTTCACTATGGCGCCTTTACTGTGACTGGTACTGGAAATGTGGTTAGTTTAATAAATAAATTTTCATTATTCGTGATCTACATCCATACTCTGCAACTAACAAACTTTGCACATGGCAGAATAGCACGAGGGAAAAAACAATACATATAACCATCAGTGCGACACCTTATTTCTCTAATCTTGTTTCTCGAATTTTCTATCGATCTCCCTTCGTCTGTTCTTGTTATTTTCTCATCGTGATGCTATTTAGTGTTATGGAATTGGGGTTAATTGTAAGTACAAAATTTTCAAATTCCAAAATTTTCGCAGTGAGTGTGAATCTATGGTATCGGTTCATCAGTTCCGATATACATGCCACCAGGTGTTACCGTCTCTCCCATACACAACTTGAACAACACAATACAAAGAACAATAACGCCGTTTCTTTCATTCAAACATACAAATACTGTAACCAACGAAATTATCACAGCAAAGAGAATTAACAACAACCTTAGGTAAACTTCCCTGTGAGGTTGCTGTAGAGAGGTAAATCTTTTCATCGATGGCATCTAGGCCTGATATGTGGGGATAGACGCTCTTTCCCTTGATGTAAAGTAATAAACAGCTTAAAATGAGGCGGAAGTTAGCATTTTAAATCTTCCCATAGGTTGGAGTTAATATTCTTCCTTATATGCTTATTCTGTCCACGATTTTGTATGCGGCTTTTGGGATCATGATGTGAATTTACGCTTCGGTCAAAATCTAAACATAGATATTTACCACATACAAGTAGCACCACTTGTTGGGGTGGATTTCAAACTATTTAAGGAAACGGAATTGGAAGAGAGGTTCATTTGTTCACGAACTCATTGTTATTTTACTCGTTGGTCAACCGTCATTTTAGTTGGGTTTGACTGCATTCGTCATTTCCCTCCCTGTTAACCCGTTCAATGATTAATGTTCATTGTGATTTTTATTTGAATCTTTTGTGTTGATTACTAGTATAACGTGTGAGTGCCGCAGTTCTAATAACCAAATTAAAATATTTTACGGTTCAGATAAATAACTTAATCGGGGAATCATTCATATGTGTAGTATGTGGGACAGTTTAGGGCAGTGATGTCAAAGATACGGCCCGCGGGCCGCATCCGGCTCCCGGGCCGCGATCGCAATGTGACACAGAAAGAAGAATCACGTTTTTTAGAGCTTTTAGACTTCACTCGATTCCTCTACGGAATTATTTGAATCCAGCCCACCTATACATTCTAAATTTAATATACGGCCCTCTACAAAATTGAGTTTGACATCTATGGTTTAGAGAGAAGTCTTTAGGACAAATGCGAACCTTTTAACCAAGCAATATTCTGACTGTTCAGAGTCAATGAAATCTGATTATCTTTGTGTAGAAGGTCGGTGGTACAATTTGAAATGAAGTTTAGAAAGATATCTCAAAGTACGTATAATCTATGGCAGCTTGTACCATTTTTAAAAGGGCCGTTTGCCACCAACAGATTGTATAATATTAGTTTGTCTCGTTATCGTTTCCCTGGCAGATGGAACGAAGGGTGTAATTTTTCGACAGGTTAATTACTGTTGCACAGTAATCTGAATAGGATTACTTATCCCAAGAAAAAGTATCGTAACAATAAGTGAGCGGTTTGATTTCTCGCTGCAAGGGTCCTGCATTCTAATCCATCTGGATCCTTCGAAATCTATACCGCGATGCGCGTGTTTTATACAATCTGAAAATTCATCAAAGTTGGATTATTACTTGCTACAAATAAATAGCAAAATTTGAGCAGGTTGTTTGCCCTGATAGTCATTTTGTTATTAATGGTTTATATTTGTTTCCTCTTCCTTAATACCGTTATGTTAATGGTATTTTAACTGGGAAATTTAAGGTGGTGTGGTTTCGTCATGATTTTCCGTCATGGAAGTGTATGCTCTTTTGTGTAAGTGACTATGTTGTGTATAGCGTGTATTTGTATTGTGAATGATGGAAGTGGTAGAGAGTGGCACGCAGTGCCAGACCATTTAGGCACACCGTACCGAAGGACACCGAGGAGACCGTCGGGTTAACTTCCCCAACCGACAGACAAATCACCATCAACAGAGTCGTATGCTTCCACTCCATCCAGGACTTCGGTGCACCCTCTGGTAGTTAGGAATTGCTTACCAACTTGTTTCCCATACTGCCGCGCAAGTCCTGGTGTTGGAAATTACTTCCTCCACGGACACTCGAACCAGCTACCACCGTGTCAGGCACCTCGAAGCATCACGGTAGGCTAGGTTCAGATAGTTTCAAAAGTATGTTTCCTACTGTTGGCTTTTCTTCGCCAATCTCTCTTTGTGTTGTAGTTTCATTTTTAATTATTATTTCCACGAGTTAAATGCAATTAAATGGTCAGCTCAGCCAGAGGTCCAATAGCAGGGTAAATGTGGAAGACTACTTTTCTATAATATTACGAAGTAATGTTTCGAATACTCACTATTCAACATCTCGTTAAGCGACTGCAGACAGAGAAACCTTTCTGGATAGGAGACAGTGGAAGACGATCGTCTTCAGCAACCAAGGTTCGTAAATCACACCTGGGAAACTGGAGATGGTCCCCAACCATGATGATGATGATGATGGCTATATTGGGCGGGAAATCTCCGAAGGGTCTGGCCGCCAAATGACGAAGGTTTCTCGAATCGCGCCTGTGCACTAATGTCGCGGCTGCATTTGCCTAACTCGGTAATCCCATCAAGTATAGGGTACGTGCAGTTTAACTTGAAATTCAGACCATGGGTTATCCTAATCTTTTCCATTTATAATATCCGCATAAATTCGAACCGAAATCGGGATTCGAGCAGGGAACGTCTGTTCGCCAGTCACGCGCCTTAACCAAATGGGCCACAAAGGTGATGCGGAAAGTGGGTGAAAATGAGCCACATCTATCACTTTCGTGTTCTTACTGTCAAAGGAATGAGATTACCAAGACATAGATACGAAATTATTGGATTGTCATCGGTTCTTAATACATGTACAAAATTTCAGACAATTCGGACTTACTGAAAAGGTGAAAATTGAACTGAAATTTTCCATTACATTCAACCACTTTTAAGTTGTTTCTGACAACGCGGTGAGAGAGAAATTATTTAATTTTTATCGGTTCTTAATAAGTGTACAAAATTTCAAACGATTCGGACGTCAGGATGCGGGTAAACATTGAGATGAATGATTTCATTACAGGCAACTATTTTTCTATTGTTACCGTCAAAGTAATGAGAATAGCAGGATGTTGCTAAGAGACTGCAGTATTGTCAACGGTTCTCAAAACGTGTGCAATTTTTTTCTGTTTTTACTGTCAAAGTAATGAGAATATCAAGATATAGCTATGAAATTATTGTATTGTAATCAGTTATCAATACATGAACAAAATTTCAAACAATTCGGACATCTAGAATTGGGTTAAAATTAAACTGAAAAATTTCACGACATTCAACCATTTTTTGTTTTTACTGTCAAAGTAATGAGAATAGCAGGATATAGCTATGAGCTATGAAATTATTGTATTGTCACCGGTTCTTAATATGTGTACCAAAATTCAAACAGCTCGGACATCTGGAAGTGGGTCAAAATGGAGTTGTAAAATTCCGTTACATTCATTCACACATAAATACATACATACTTAGATACATACAAGTCAAGCTAATATAAATCGTGTAAAAATATAGTGGGGTAAAATATCCAAATGAGAACTAATTAACGCCTCATCGTCGTCAACATCATTAGAAGCGGGAAAGGACTGGGGGCAAGGAATCCTTCCGAGGCCTTTTGAACGAAACAACCATGGTAAACCCAAATCTGCATGGCCAGAAGGGTTCGAATCCGCGTACTGCCGAATGCGAGACCGCTGTAACTGGTTCCTGAACTAGTTTAGAAGCCACATTTTTTTACCGTCAGTATTGATGCTGCATATTAATTATTGCATTATCACACATATATTCCCTTTCTCACTGTTGTAATAATCAATCGTTGTTTTCAAAATATGTAAAGGGAAAAATGTATACTGCTTTGATATCGAGGTCGTTAAGAGCTGAGACTGGATTGTAGATTATGAATCGGAAAAGATTCGGCCATAGAATTTGTAGTAAAGTCATCTGAATTCGCGTAGAATGATTTGGGGAAAACAAAAATATGTGTTACAGTACTGGTGAAGGAACTCACATTCTCCCGAACGCCACACTAGATAAAATTTGTGGACAACGGTAAGTGTGAAATCATGGAAATAATGTAATATTTTCTTAATATGAATGTATCACTTCTACGTAATCAACGTAGTAACGTCTTCTCTACCTAATCACACTGTTGATGTAGTATAATGATGGGAGCTGATCGCCTCGAACCGTTAGATTAAGTTGATTTAAAAAAAATGATTGATCGTTCGTCTGAACCTCATCTGCTGCGTGGAGATTCGGAAACTTTAGGTTTCATGTGGTAGCCCACATATACGAAATTCATGCTATTGGTGTCGTTAATAGTCATATGCCGATCGCAGGCACATAGGTTTTCAACAGCTGATCTCATTATTTGCGCAACCCTGTTAGGCAAGCAACATCATTTTAAATCTCATCAGCATACGTGCTATTTATGTTTGTAATGTGTTTGATGCTTCTATTTCACAATGTCACGCTTGGTGGGTTGAAAGTTTTTTAACACAGTAGTAATCAGCATATGAGCATGTAGACTTCGCGTATTTGAAGCAGTGTTCGGCTGATATATTAACTGAAAGTCTTTTATTGTCCACACGGAGATGCTAGAGGCACGAAATGTAAAATAAACGATATTCCTAAGCATTTAGTTGGATATTAAACGATGGAGTTACTATATTTAAATGTGTGCCAATTTAGATGCATCTGGTTTTTTCATGTCCTCTGTAAGTGGAAATAGTATCTTCCTGTTAGTGAAAACTTGACTGTTATTATTTCCATGTCCATATAAAAGATATACACTTATAATCACAATAAACATAAAACATAAACCTCTTTGACCAGCACAATTACAATAATTATGATAGTATTTTTTACTAATACCGTTTCAAATTCTGCTTTCCTGTCAGAAAACATTTTTAAATTTCGTGGTTATTAGATTAATTTACGTGCTCGTATTTAATATCATGAGTGGTCGAACAGGTATTCGAACCTATGTCCTCCTTAATGCCAGGCCCGATCGTTACCGCTCGTCCACCAGGCTCGGTAGGATTGCAGTCTGAGCCAAGGTCGGAATGTGCAATTTCGCGGCGACACATGGCTCGATTACTATCGATCTTGTCCCTTCGATCCGCGGGGTCAAACTTGATTGAAAACTTTCAGCTGTCTTACTGCTGAGTTTCTTGGAACTCAAAACACTTTATCCAAAGTAGGATTTGGAACTTTGTTCTCAAGAATTAGTATAATCGTAGTGGAGGATACAGGTCTGTGAACTTCCTACAGCTTCAAGGCACAATGTCAGACGCGCCTAGAAACCCGTATTTCAGACAGTCGACAGAACCGACAGTAAATTTGGTAATTCATCAACAACTGTTAACATGCAATTCATCCTTACAGAGAGGCATACCTGCCTTAACTGACACTTAATTTGACATGTGTAAAGTACAAATATAATGTCTGGAGAAGTTGTCAAAGCAGAATTCTATAATCTTTAGAGCTCTGACTAAAAAGATTTCTCGAGATATATTACTGCCTAACTCCCAACTTTCGGTGGTTCCTAACATACTACTAAGGAGTAGGATTCGAAATATTTTCACCTTCAACGAAATTATACCAACCAAACATGTTTGTAACTGGGTTTTTTTTACGATATACGGCCGTACTTTTTATAATTGCAACGTTGAAATATCATCGTCACGATATCTGAAGATTAGTAGATACACTTTAAACATACCAGGAAGGTTAAAATATGATGAGACGCAAAGATCGCGTTTTAGAGAATCAAATAAAAATTTACGAACTGAATACACTACATTTGCCAAAGTATTGATTTCCATGTTAAAAAGTTGTAGGTGTGAAAAATGATTAAAATATGTTAGTTATTATTATAACCATAAGGGGCAGAAACAAAAAAAAAAAAAAAAAAAAATCCACGACCAGAAGACTCTTGATTCTACAATATCATCTCCGAAGCAAATGTAAATATTTCAATTCCTGATGATCCCATTTCTTATACATTCTGCAATTATAGTAGATGTAGTTTCTCTCTGGTATTTGTGAAGAAGTTTTAGAATAGGATTATCATGTCATAAATTCACTTAATTAAGAAGAATAAATGAAATCAGCTGTTGTAATGACTTGAGATTAGAAGAAGTTCCACACAATATCTTTGTAACAACGCTTCACAGTGATCAGTTTAGAATAAAACAAAGTTCTTTCACTTGCTTATTGGTTACTGTAATAGGTGGCAATCAATGACTACATTATTTATTTTTTCGTTATGGAACGTTAACGTACATCTGTTAGCAACACGGTGACTGTAAACATCAGCGATTGTAAATGTTTTTTAGCTAGCGGAAAAGCGGCATGACTTCTCGCTGACGTTAACACGATAAAACGAGGTTTTAGGCTGAAACTCGCAGCTTGAAGCAAGACGTCAGTCGCGGTTTGAGCCCCGCGGGCGTCGCCACCCATGACGGCAATCGAGCTCCCGTCGACCGCTCAGCTCGTGACAAGCAATTTTGTCGATGGCTCGAGGCCTACCCACATCGACCCACGGACGGATCGGTACGATGCCAGCGTCTGGTTGCAACCACTACTCATGCAAACACACAAAAGTCGAATGGTCTGGATTCCTAAGGAACTGTATTTCAATCAAAGTTCGGCGAATTTACATGCCGTGGTACTGTCACTCCCGTATGTCTGTCCAACGCAGGCGGATCTATCAGCAGTGTGTTCGCGAATACGTGTATGCGCAAGTGTTAATAATAGCCAGCGAGAACAATGGCACTAGAAATCATCCACACTCCAAGATGATGTGTCGGAATAGATGATACTGAGACGGAAGACAATTCATGGAACTTAATATGGAACACATATATTAGAATAATGGCTTCGGATAGAGTGAATATCTTTGCCGTTAGCAATAAAAATTATTTAATGAATAGCCCTCCACCCCCCTCCATCCCCAACAATTTTTTGAGTCATATTTAATTTCGTAAAGGAGAACGTCTGCAAAATTAATAAGTTATTTTATATCTATTACGCCGTATGATAGAAAAATGAAGCATGTTGAATTTATATCTCTTTCCCTTTTTTAGCTTATGGCGCAAAAGGAGTGGGGGAAAGAAGCGGGATGCATTCGGCCAAGGTCCTTTTCAACGAACCATTTCACCGTTCACCTGGAGTGATTTCGGGAAATCATGGGAAACCGAAATCTGGCTGACCGGACGAGTATTAGAACCTGTGTCCTTCCGAATGAGAGGCCAGGCTGTTACCGTTCACCCACCACACCACACTCAGTTGAATTCACCAGTCTGTACTGTTCACGTTATAGGATGTGAAGTTTAATCGCTGCTGTCCACCCGGAAGTGGTAAATACAGTTTGTTTCTGATGTTGCAAAGTATCCTTCTTCTAGCGACGGATCTGGCTCTCTTAGACTTTCTCTTGAAGCAGGTGGGTTGTCTTCACATTTAAAGGTTTTTAAATGTCACTTTTCGCCAATCAACAGCAGCGATGCCGAAGCTTTAAGTTCCATCTATTTTTATTTTTATTTTTTTTAACTTCGTATGTTGGTTGGCTTAATGTATTAATGTGTTTCCCCCTGTTATCTCTATTTTGAGTACAGTAGTATTCGTAAAAGATTTCTAAAATTTAATTCTGCGTGAGGTTTATTGACGTGCAATAGTCAATACTTTCTCAAGATGTAGGCGATTTGGCATCATGTGCACTTACGGTTGATTGTATTTTCAATAGCATTCCAAACAAAGAGACTCATGATTGCACCATATTCTTAATGTTACCTTCTTTACGTGAAGTTTTGGAACATCTTTATGATCGTAAATTTTTAAATATCGTAAATTAATATTGCAGTGAGATGCCCCATAATTTGTTTCTCTCTAAATAATGGTTGGAAGTGAAACCATTGAGATGAAATCAGACACCGTGCAGATCTCCCGTTACCAAAGGAGACACATCTATGCTTCGAGAAAGACGAAGCGGAATGGGTACAGGAGGCAAACTTTTCAAATCTTCAACTTTTTTCATTACCACACAGTTTCAGTACAGATTCTCATATGCGTAATTAGGTAAACCTAGATTCCTTTTTAGTTTGGTTTTGCACAAATTCCGTAGATTATGTGGCCAATAAAACCGTGCTGCAATGTGCGTTGTATGTTGCTAGGCTATCTTGGCTATTGCTGGCTATCTCGCCCAGGCATTATATATATCTATCCAGTACCTTGTACTCATATTTTACCGATAAGAAGTTAGAAAGATCCAAATAATTTAAAACATACAAATACAACTCATCTGGTTGTTTCTTTCAGCTTAGTACATTTTTCATTAAACATGAACAACTTGCTTTATTTCCGTACCAAAAATTTGCCTCTTTCTGCTAGTCAAATCGGATCTTTAATTGTGTACTAACATGTTTATTAGTTTATTCTGCACTACCAAGTACAAGCCTACCCACCTCCCCTCTCTTCCCAGCCTTTCACGCCAATGCATGAAGCGCATATTTCATATATTATTAGAAAGCTTTACTTCTCACTTCCAAGAAAATATCTCGTTCTTTATGCTCCCGCAAGGCATTTCTTAAATCTGTCGATTTTATGGACCGTTGGAGTAAATTGCAGTTTTTATTGATCTATTCGTCCAGTGCCCGTTGATAATAAATCATAAGGGAAGCATTGACTACTTACTCCCATATGGAGGTGTTGAAATTATTTAATAACACAAGAATTAAAGGTACGATTGTGAATATAACAAGATAATAAAACTTGTATTTTTGGTGAAAGCTTTCTCATTAATTTTGCTGCCTGTTTATGTTTAAGTAAGCTACCTGTGAACATATTATTCCAATAATAGTGAATAATAATCTTCTTACACTTTGGATTTTTTGTTTCCATATGACAGATGAAACAAATTTTCAGCAGAGATTTATTAATTGACATTCAAAAGTGAACGTATAGATATGGTTTCTTACTACTATTAATGACACGAATGATCATTTATAGTTAACATCGTAACTGGCGTGAAAATAATCCGAGTTTCCTTGGTTTTGTTATTTGCATTTCTTTTTTTACGGCTTTACGCCTAATCGACGTCCAAGTCATTAGAGGCGAAAAAGGATTGGGGATAAGGTATGGTAAGGAGTTCGGCCATGGCCTATTGAAGAAACCACACCAGCATTCGCCTGGAAACCATGAAAACAGAAATGCTTTTCGCTCATAGGGCACAAGTTTACTTTTTTACTCTTTTAACATCATTTACTGATTCTAAATTTTGTATCCAAATGAAAAAGTTTAGTGTCGTCATTTTCACATTTTTTATTTTGTAATTAATTTAATAGCAAGGAACACAAGTTTAATACAGTCTGCCATATTATTCATTAGAAGTTTCTAACAATGTGTGATTTATTAAGAAATATTTTTTCAATCGTTGTGTAAGCTAATATCAGCACTAACAATTTTCTTGATTACAGAATGGGTTCTAATTTTCTTTCTGTGAAAAAATAGATTATCGCGTAAAAAATCTATTTCTTAGTCAGTATCCAGTTTTTGTATTGTGAATATTTTCTACAGTTCAGGCGAAACGGTGTTCATGCGTAAAGTGAAGTAGGGATCGTCTAATTACTGTAATGCTTTCCAGGCAGATGCTTGTTGAGATTAAAATTGTCTGTTACATTAGTAGGATGCGTGATCATACAAATTCTAATTTCCATCTTCTGTGACTGAAACCAGATATTTTATTACTATGTTCCAAATATGTTAAATATTTTTCAAGCAACACAGCAATTTACAAATTATCCAACATCAGTATCTCTAAAATGCTGCTGTTATCAGTGGCCCAAGACAGCGCTGATATATATATATATATATATATTAAATAAACCGATAACTTAGTAGTATTCTCATTATGATATGTTGGGTGCTCAGAACACTATGCAGATTAATAAAAATAATGGTACTAATAATACCCCCTACAGTCCCATGAATTACTTCCTTAGAGCTTCAGTCAAGAGCGTAATTTCAATTTTCCATTTCTCGCTTGACGTGATTTATTGTTATTATAATTACGCAGTTTCGACGATTTTAAAAAAGAATTAGATAATAGAATTCATAATGTGGTCTTGGCTGAAGGGCGATTGTCATATAACATTTAATGTTCTGAATTGTAATCAGGAAATAAGTAAGAGACGGATTAAGAAACAGTTTGTTCTCACTGAGGTAAAATTAGAAAAAGTAATTATGCTACTAAGTTCTTTAAAATGTATGAATAAATGTAACTAAAACATATCCAATAACAGAACAATGCACATGCAGAATTTTTTATATTGACTGGTTTTCATACATAAATAATCTAACCGTTTTATCAATCGTCATTATTGCTAAAATTTTCTAAGCGTTCACTTGACAATTCGCTTCATCTTTGTATTCTTTGGCTTCTCCCAATTAACTTTAAAACGGAATAATATGATCTGAAGATCATATTATCATGAGAAAGATTTGGTAATTATAGCAACGTGCTAGTATTTCATATTCTCAGACAATGATAACCCCAAGATTTGCCAGTATGAAACCTAAAATGTCAGATAACAGCGAAAATAAAATTGGAAATGTTATTTTAACAAACAATTTTTGAACCACATTTCCTTATTGTTCTGATATGTTATAGAAAAAAATTTACACGTGTGTAATATCACAGAGGCATTTTATATATCCTTATGCCTCTTTCACCTTTGTGTAACATTTACCAAGAATATCTCGATTCCTCGTTAAATAGTAGATCCACTTTGAGTTTTTGTATTACCGCTTTATGTTAGTCAACTACAACAGAGTTGTATTTAGGGCTCTATTGAAACAGTGTTCTGAGGTAGACGGGCATCTGAGCCAATAATAATGTATGTTTATTTATATGTCTATTTCGAAAGAGAGGGCCAAGATAGCATTAAGTTGGATTTAACACTAAAGATGAGAAGGCCTCTACTAAAAAATTGTGCGGATGAGGATTTCAGTATGATTAGCTGTCAGAGATAATATAACGTGATTTCAGAAAAAGCAATAGTTACTACGAAAATAGAAATATAGATACTAGCGTTAAAGTAGGTCGCGCTTCAGAACTATGTTGTTCATCATGAAATTAATGTTTTTTTTTTTTTAAGTCCTTTTTGTAGTGAATAAGACAAACGTTTCATAAGACAGATCAGATTTTCAAATTATAAGTAACAAATGTAATGCAAGCACTGGACTAAGTGCATTAATGTGGAAACAACATCTGGATTGAAGAGATACATCGTTAGCACTGAAGACTTGAACCCAAACAAAAACAAATGTTCACATGTTCATTTTATACGAGCATACGTAGACTCAAAGAAGAATAACTCATCTCTATTAATTGCTAGACGAAAGAAGCGACAAAGATTCAGAAGTGAGCGATTATGAAATTAGAATAAGTAAACAGACGTAATACGTTTCGAATGATTAGAAAAATTAATAAGCCAGAAAGATGTCTCACTTAGTCTGAAATTTTCTTCCTAATACTATAATAATAAAGCAATGAATGTTTTCAACATCTTTTATAAACTGCAGCGATTATAATTTAAGCCATCTCATCCCTAATTTAATTTTTAACGAAAATGGTAAGCTTAGAAAAAATGTAATAACATAAATATTTTCACTTTTTACTGAAGAAAATGCGTAATAAGTTAAGCCTAGAGTTCAATATAGCATATTTAACTTCTATACTGACTTCAGGAGAACGAATTGCACCAAAAAGGGGAAAAAGTTAATTTCATTTGAAAGACGTCGGAACCACTGAAGAAGGTAGCAACACTCATGATTCAATTAATCTCAGTATTTTCTGATCATTACGGGATCTGATTTTTTTTTTAATTTCCTGCATTGGGGGTGTGTGGCCTCAGTGGTTGAGGTGTCTAACTGGAGATCGAAAGGTCCCCGCTTCCAACACCTGTCTCAGAGGGAATTAACATAGTCTCTCGTTTTACTTATGGCTTTACGCCTCGTCAACGTTGCGGTAATTAGAGGCGGAAGGTAATTCAGCCATGGCCTTTTGAAGGAAGCATCCCGGCATTCGCCTGGAATGATTTGGGGAAACCAAGGAAAACAAAAATCAGGATGCTCGAACGAGGATTCGATCCGGTGTCCTCCAGAATGCGAGGCCAGAACATTAACCGCTCACCCACCACTCTCGGTCATAACCTGTTAACTCGACGTGCATCTTTTGTGCAGCATGCTGTTTAATGTCAAGTACGCCAGAACGCTTCCGTCGTCCGGATACCATGTTAAAGAGAAGGTCCCCTTTATTCGGTAGGATGACGAGGTTAGGTTAGTTAGGTAAGGAGGAAAAGTAACTAGCTACCCAACCTCCAATAACATGCTAAGAATACCATCTTAGGGGGAATGCAACTAACCTTTGGACTGAATATCAAGCTTAGCATTTTAGCGTAACGACTGTCACTTGATGAAGGAACACTACTTCTAGGCGTTCTCCTCCGCATAGTTTACGTAATAAAGTAACTCTAATTAGAGCTTGCATTGAAAGCAGTTTAGAATAAATTCAAGCATTAGCTTCTGTGCGTTTCCTTGAGGATGAGACATTTTGTTTCCCGGAGTAAGTTTTTACTTTTCCTGATTTAGTTAACTATATTTTTTATACAGGTTATAAACTCATTCCATGTCTTAGATATTAGTTTTAATAAGGAAGAAACACAACTAAATCTGCTACTTAAATGTGAAGTTCTAGTATGTTATTTCCGTATAGAACTAATATTTTGCGTATGTAAATTATCATTAGCACACGTAAATTAGCTGGTCATGGAGAATATCCTCCCAAGCAAGTGCCACAAAGTTATTAATCGTACGTGTCACTTAGGCAAAAAAAATATATATATATTTTTTATATAACCAATGACCATACGTTCTCAAGCCAGAGTAGCAATGCTTAACAATTTTTTTTTGAACAGATCTGAATACGTGGAGACCTACTGAATCAAGTAACACAAAAATTTATCATAAGGGTAAACAATTAAATGCTGGAATATTATAAAATTTATACTTACAGCATAATACAGTAAATTGGCCTCGTCTTGGAAAAGGACGTTCGGTTATACGAATTTTCTCACCCGCTGTGATTTTATACACCCATTTCCAGAAATTCTGTCATTACAAAATGGCAAATGATGGGATTATAGTGCAGATAAGTTTTGAACCGATGAATGTTGTGGGGTGAAGCATCTGTGCCGAAAAACTATGTCTTGTAAATCTTTCACACTTCTGTAAAGTTTAACACTTTGTGAGTTCTGCATGTTATATTTATATTGCTTGCACACGTTTTAACAACTGATTTCAGGCTCTATATGTTACAGTAGTTGTAGGCTTAGAAAAGGTTTGTTCTCTTTTGTCGTTGTTTCCTGAAATAATTAAGTATTTTCACCTTGGACAAGTATACGTAAAGAATGTTACATATTTCCGTAATGTCAGACGCATTTGTAAAAATAATTGATTTAATTTTAATGTAATTAACCCCATTTGTGTCAGAAAAGTAATAATGGAGGAACACGGTATAGTTCGTGGTCGCTGAAATATCTATTTGTGTTTCAGTTAATATAAAGCAACTTGACCAGCTGTCGTCCATATTTGAACAATCTTATAATGTGACTTGTATTACGATCAACAAGGCTTAGCGGCACCAGTTTTCGTTGCCATATCAAGTTAGAAAATTCTGTCATCTTGTCTCTACATCGTTTAACTCCATGCAGTTTCCCAATACAGGTTACAGATGTAATGTACGGTGTGCTTTATAGCTCACAGTTCGAAATTCCTTCAGCCCAGAGAGACCCGCCACAGAATCGTATGTCACAAACCACACACTCCAGACTGGTACGAGCCTGCCAGTCTAATTGCCCATCTCCCATCTTCCTTCTGCAGCTTCTCCTCTGATTGGATGTTCTCTGTTAAGGCTCGTTCGCACTACACTAGTAATTTAGTCGAGTGGCGAGTAGTTTAGTAGCTAAATTACTCGCGTCTGGCCAAAAATCGCTCGCTCTACAGTGGAGTACAGTACACAAGTAGCGTGGTATTTTGCCAGATGAACAGGTTGTAACGCAATCGAATGAGCTGATACAGCTTATGTTAATCGCTATTTTAGAAGAGATAGATGAAGAAGTTTGTGCGATACAGGAAAAAAAAGCAATGGGTACGAAAATGGGCTAATAGAAGGGATGAACTAGGAGCGGCAAATTGTCATCTGAAGGAATCAGCATTAGAAGATCCCTAACAATAGTTTGAGAATGACCAAAAGTTGTGTTAATGAAAATTCAGCGTGAAGATACCTACTTAAGAAGTGCAATTCCGGCAATAACAAAATTACTTTCAGTTCTCTTCTTTATTGCCACCCGATGTAGTTTAAAGACACTCACACCTCGTATTTATACACGGAAAATCAGCTATTTCCTAATTCATCACAGTGTCAAGGAATTTATGAAATATTAAAGGAATTGAAGTAATTTTTCTCAGAAATGCATCCAGTAAACTGAATCATTTTGCTGAAGGAATGTAAACTATTTCAGTACCTGTGCATAAATTTTTGGACTATTTTTTTTACTTCTGCGAGTAGATCATTCTTAAAAGATTTTTATCGCATTAGGTAGTACTTCTAATAACAATAGTAATAATATTTTATTGTATAATATAGATGCTATTGTAATAAAATAATTAATAAAATTGTGCACTAAGCAAATGTTTTCAATTTAATTCTCACCAAATCCAGGTATGTTTATTGTATTTTGTTTGTTTTTATAGTTCGAGGACTTAATATTCTGCAAGCATTCATGTTCTACATATTTGGAAACAAATTTTAAAATTGTTTCTTCGCTCCAACGAAACGACTTTTTTGGGGCAGCTATCAACTAGATTTAAACAGACTTGCTTAGCCTATGAGCCAGTGGGCAGTGGCGCGTGGTGGGGGTGCTACTCGCCCGGTTTAATAGAACAAAACGGATCGACTCGACTAAACTACTCGACTAATTTTCATTGTTCACACACGTTTAGTTACTAAATGACTCGCCACTCGACTAAATTACTAGTCTAGTACGAACGAGCCATTACTGATCAAAATGCAATGAAAACTAAAAATTGGAATTTATTTATAATAAATTATGATTCACAGGAGAAATTTTGTTACAACGTGGGATATAAATCACATTAACCAACTTTCGTTCCATAAACGAATCTTCGCGGATTTCGGCAAAAGAACTGGATTATGATAAACACGAATACGTCACTGCTCTTTTAGCTGCCAGAGCTGTAGTTGGTACAAGAAGATAAAAAGAAGGAAGGTTACTTCATATCACAGAGGTTAGAGGGTGTCGCACCATATTCTGGTGTTGTACCGGAAAAAAAGAGTACTAATGATTTAATTACACTGACATAATAGACGAAAAATTTTCGAAAGTAGTTCATTACATATTTCATAATTACAGAGATTATTTATTTTCAAGGATAAAATACTGCATAATCATTGTGCAAAAATGTATCTATTAACTGTCAGGTACTACAAAGGGTATTTGTAGTTCCGTAGTTAGTAACTTACATGGCTTAGTAACATAGGAAGTGGTCTTATGTCGATATGCCAGTGCGCCTCTTTTAATGGCAAAAACAATGGAACTATTTCTTTGATTCGGAGCTCTAGTGAAAATGATGTTCATCAGAAACACTACATTCTCATAAAGGATATTTTTAACATCTGGATATTGTGGGCCAATTCCTCAATTCGATTGGATCATTCATTCTCTGAAGCATCTTCAGCGGTTGTGTCTGTTGGGTGTTTATACATGTAATTAAATTTGTCCTATGTTACAATTTAAACACGAAAATTATGGGCTGTACACATAATTTTCATATTTAAATTGTAACATAGAGCAAATGTAATTACATGTATAAAAACTCAACAGACAGAACCGCTGAAGATGCTTCAGAGAATGAAATGAAACGCCTTCTGGAAATAAAATAACAAATTCAATTGAATTGGCGTCAAAATTATTTATAGATATAAAAATGATGATATTTTTATTTCTGCACATCTCGTTAAATATTTAAATTTATAACTTATATATATAACTGTTACCCCCGACTTCGTACGCGTGGACATAGAATTTTATCGTTAGAATTGGAAATAGAAACCTGTAAGTTAGGAAAAAGATGTCCCAAAAAGCAAACATACGGGATAATGTGACGGGGTAGCCATTACCCTACCACTCTACCACTGAACTTGTTCCATGAAAAGAGCCCGTTCGCGTCGTGTTTAAAAATAGAAGAAAAAAAACATTATTAACGGATCGCACACTAACTTACTGCAAGAGAAACAAAGCCTAAGGACCGACATAGCATTACGGAGTAATACGGTATCCATCTGTATGTCATCTTTCGATTAGTTTTCAAAATTTCATGGCAAAACATATTATTTATCCCTAAAATTGTATCTTGTGTACGACCTAATGATACATAGTATTTTCCCTTCATATTTCATCAAGATCCGTTTAGCCGTGAAAACGTAACAGACAGAGAAAGAATTACTTTTTTATTTATAATATTAGTGTAGATTTTTCATTTGAAATCTTGTCAGAGATTCAAGTAGCAGTAGATTTCAAGCCTTTCTAAAAACTATTAATAGCTTATTTCGCGGTGATTAGCTCAAAGCGATAGTATTGTTCCCGTTACTTCAATGTCCCACTTTACTTACATAAGTAGTTGACAAGACAGACCATTAGTCTTAGAAACGTTTCTGTGCCGTGGAGAACTGTACCGTGGCCGCTTCGCTTGGAAATTCTGGAACATACACTAAAGTACACAGAAAGTATGTAAGTTCGCTCCAAGAGCGTTTGGAACAGTTACAACGTAGCTCAAGAATTAAAACGACATCAGAGGCGAAATTATCATCTGAATACAGATAATTTCAGTGCCTATCGTGCCTTTTTTGGTTTTTACTTAAGTCTGTAGGAATGAGAAAAACCTCAATGCGTTGCTCGATTTCTTTTTTACTGAACCATCCGGACATTTTTTATGGAAACCATGGAAAACCGACATCAGAATGCCAGAATCAGTGATAGAATCCGTAACCACACGAATGGCAGGTTAATGCGTTAAATGCTCACCTTCCGGGCTCGGATTATTAGTTTAGCATTTGCAGCTACAGACAAATATAACAATTCTGTGAAATCCTCGTCCAGATTACAGTGCAGCTATAAGGAGACTAATATTCATTTGACTGATACTATGAAGCTTTTAATCATAGCACAATTACTGTGTTCTTTGGACGTGCTGTTATTCTGATATTACTTCCTTAATTCCTTGGTAGCCGGGTCAGGCTGCTATGTGTAGAGGTGAACAGAGATACATGGATCGTTGCTAATGCCTGTTGTGTAGCGCGCTCCGATAATCTTGATGGATGGTATCACGATAATGAACCATCCGCCTGAGTAAACCTGACCGAACTGGCGTCACGAAAACCAGGTGAGGGTGCGATGACTCCCAGGCAAGCAGCCGGTCTGCTCAGTGTTACTGAATCCGAATAAGCTGTCTCAGAATCGTTACGTTCTTACATCACTCAACGAGTTCTCTCAAGGCGAAGCCTGTATTATAATTTTGTTCCTATATGGAATTCCCATTTGTTATTGCATACAGTCATATGAAACAACGACATCGACCGAAGTAGCGTGAAATCATTTGTTATTTCTCCTGAAAAATCAATTGATTTTTTTAAAAAAATTAATGTTCCATAATAGATTAAATTCCCGGTAAAAATCTTTTATATTCTGTGCTATGTAATTAAAGCCGTAATGTTACTAGAAAAATTTGGGTATATATTTTCATTTTTTTATTTTAACTGCTTTACGTCTATCAACAGCGAGGTCTTTAGAGACGGGGATATAAATTTTCATCTAATTAATCATTGTTACCAGAGAGTCGGTCTGGCGTTTGCGTGTTGAATTACACCCTGAGTAGCATTGCACATATCGATCGCGTGAATGTCCACGCTGTTCCTGTGCAGCACCATGGAAAATTCTAGTGTGTTCTGGAAGGAACAAATCTCCCACCACCAATTTGTCAAGTCGACGTCACACGTCGTGTTGTCCCTAATTTGCTGTTTGAGTAATGACGGCGGTCTAACGAGAGAGTGCAGGTCGCTCCTAGGTCAATAAAGGTCTATGCTATACTAGTCTTCCTTCTTCATTCTGTTTAATGCATTCACGAGAGTAAGATACAGTCACTACGAGAATTTCTGAGAAGCCAGGTAAGACGAACATTCTTTTCACTAGCTTTTTTTTTTAACTGCTTTTTAACTGCAAGGATGGGGGGCAAGGATGGGGGCAAGGAATGGGAAGGAATTCGGCCATGGCCTTTTGAAGGAAGCATCCAGGCATTTGCCTGGAGTGATTTGGGGAAACCATGGAAAACCCAAATCTGGATGCCCGGACGTGGATTCGAACCGCCGTCCTCGCGAATGCGAGGCGAGAACGCTAACCCACTAGCTTCGCTTGCCTCGTTGTATTTGCTTTGCTGGTTAGGGTTTGAAATACTTCTGCGTAATAGATATGTCTCTGAAGTGATATTTGATGAAAGGTTATTTGAAGACGAGTGTTGATATGCAGTTTCAATTTCATTTTCTAAGTATTTGCATAATTTTGATCAAATCAGTAACATGTGATTTCCTCGATCAATCATAGC
>JARYHS010008138.1:0-25019 GCA_031002005.1 Vandiemenella viatica
TGCACATTATTGCGAGATTGTAGTTTCAGACTGTTATACTGCGCATTATTACTACCCATTTGTTGTTCACCTTAGCTTAAATGAAGTCTCATTTAACACCGCTTATCTAATTACATTTCTTATTTCCCAGTAATGTTTGTGATGTTTTCGTGTACTGCGTTCACACTAAAACACTGTTAAATTAATTTCTTTTTTAGACTTATGTTTTACCAACTTTTAGAAGGTTTTTTTCGCTTCAAGTGCATTCCATTTATAATTTATCTGCACTATTGTGTTTTTACAGAGCCTTTAATATTTTTATGATTTCTCCAACGACCAGTTGATATGATCACATCAATTTGAATAATACTTCATTACCTGATTATATTAACTTTATTTATCATCTACAGCACTTTTTCTATTTCCATCGTTCGAAATAAGTTGAATTTGAAGCTACACTAATGAGTCATTATTCGTTCTTGGCTAAGCTTTTCATTCCAAATTTTCTTAGCGTAATACAGTTTGATTTATGTCTTCCATTTCTCCAACGGCTTTAACAGAGTTTTTAAATTATCCGATTGATGCGGCTAGTCTAATTTTTTCATCTTCTGAAAAAAAACACACAAAAAACCTCAATAAAAACCAATTGGCAGACATTGTGCACTTTCAGCCAAAGTGAAAAGTTAAAACTATTAATATCATGCGCGTAATACACCATACATTTAGCTACAGATATACAAAATAATAATAATTCCGTGTGGACGTAATGACCTTGTGACAGGGTTTCTATTAGCTGCACTTTCCTCCCCTGTCTTAGCCGCCTTAACCTAGCCAGGTACAAGGGACCTACAGTTTTATTTTGAATCCGAACTATGGAAGCGTTCTGGCGTACTTCACATTACACAGCAAGGTATACCAAAGGTGAAGGTTGGACTAATGGTCTATGAAAAACTTCGGCAAGACAGAGATTCGAACCGGGGACATTTAGTTCGCCAGTCAGACAGCTTAACCACTGAGCCACTAAAATTGATCCTTAGGAAAAAGCACTTTCAGTTTTTCCCGAATTTTTCGGGAAACATTTTCAATTTTTCCTTTTCTAAAAACCTTACTCGGACCATTACGATCTTTTTAAAAAATAGCCAAATCGGGCCATACAAAAAAGTATTTTTCGCTTTCCCCCAATTTTCCGCTCAACTTTCCCAGTTTTCTTTCTTTAAAATCTAATTAGAAATGTTATCAACATTTTAAAAAAATAATCTGTGCATACAAAAAAGTACTTTCAGTTTAATCGGAATTTTCCACACAACTGATCCGATTTTTCTTTCTATAGAAATCTCATTCTGATTACTACGAGCGTTTAAAAAGAGTTAGTAAAATCGGTCCATATAAAAAGGTACTTTCAGTTATTACCGAATTTTCCAATTTTTCTAGCAACTTTTCCAATCTTTCTTTCTTTAAAAACTTTATTTGGCCTTGATAAACTCTAAAAAAAAATAATAATAATAATAGCAAAATTGGTCCATAGAAGAAAGTATTTTCAGTTTTTGTACCGAATTTTTCAATTTTCCAGGTAACTTTACAAATTTTTCTTTCTCTAAAAACTTTATTCCGACCGTTATCGATATAATTAAAAAATCATAAAATTGGTCCATAAAAAAATACATTCAATTTTTTTCAGAATTTTCAATTTTCCCTGCAACTTTTCCAATTTTTCTTTCCCCAAAAACTTTTATTCGGACCAATAACAACATATTAAAAAAGTAGCAAAACCTGTTCACCCATTCTCAAGTGATGCGAATACTAACGAACAGCATTTCATTTTTATGTATATAGATTAGTGGTTATGTACTCAGTTTAATAGGTATGCAATTGCTATTAAATTAATTGCGACAATACTTTCATTAAGTTTGCTTTTCGTAGAATTTGATTCTTAAGAAATAATGGAAAAACTTAACGGTTGAAGAAATGAGGTAATTCTTTTCACTAGCATGACTCTAATGTAAGCAACATAAAAAACTTAAAAAATACATAAATAACTCATGATCTCTTCTGGCAACGAATGCCAATTGTTATTCCGGCTTAGGCTAAATTTCGATTTAATTAAAATTTCCGCTAATATTTCTGCTTGAACAAAGTTTATACACTAAGGTTTATTTGCCTTTTACGTATTTTAGTGGCCACTTTGTCTTGATCGCTGTACGAGAGTTATTAGGTTATTTAAAGTGGACATAAGCCTTCAGATATGTTGCCTAACGCGTATTATGGCAATCGATTTCTTCGTTGTTGCTAAACTATTAAATAACACTCATAATCTCGAATGCGTTAGTAAGTTCTCTGACCTGGACGCGATGACCAAATGTTACACTGCAAATGTTTGGTCAGCATCAATCAGGGACAGCGAGATGCGTTCGAAGCAGTTGTTGCTGCGATTAATGATCACACTCCCATTAAACTAAACAGAAATTCTTCAAATTTTGCAGAGTGAGCCTTTAGGGTCAAGTACAAGTCAGGTCAGCTCGAGTCAAGCAGCCACGACTTTTGAAACAGTTATAGGATAGCGAGACCGTCTCTGTCCGTGTTTAGTACGTCTATTAATAGTTTAAGTTCTTGAAGCTCAACAGAAATTAGTCAAATTTTGCAGAATGAATCTTCAGGGTGAAACACAACAAGTTCTTATTTGGCCAGATCGGGTCATCCTGTCATAATCTTTGACCCCAAAAACTGGATCTATTCTAGACTCGTGAACATACGCAAAATGTGGTCACGGCCTTACACCAATACTAAATATATTTTATTTTTTCCTTAACGGATGTTTTATGAAATTAGCATATCTACCAGGAACAATGTTGTTACTCTATATTTATTTGACGCAGTCACAAATAGTATTATGTGTCTAGCTCAAAGGTTTTAAATTTTTCTAATTCATTGAAAATCCGACTTCCTCAGCTCGGTCAGTAGCGAAATTTTTTCGTTCATGTTTTATAGATTTAACAAGAGTAAATCTCCATAGCGATATTATATTTCTGATAGAAAGAGATGTTTAGATAGATTTACTTACAGATAATCAGTAGTAACCAATGAAACCAAGCAATTAATTACCAAAAATTGTAAAAATTACGAAGTATGAGGAGTAATATGCATGACACACATTGTCCATCCACAATGCAGTGAAACAGAAACGTCAATTTGCTTTTAAAATAGAAACAAAATTATTATTTATTTAACATTTCGCTGTGGGAATCTGTATAGTTTTCCTGTAAATGTAAAAAATCCTGCTTCAGATTCATGGTACTTTATTTATAAACCGGTGTTCGTTATCTTTCTGTTTCTACCTTCTAACGCAAAATATTTTTTGTTTCTTTGTCTGTCCGTTTCCAGAGAAGGTGAACATTTTTAAGTAAGCTTAGAAAGCTAATATTTTCCATATGTTACATTTTAATCATAAGAATGTAAAAAGGTATTTAGATTTACAGCAGAGGTAAAAAACTTGTGAAAGCTTTTTTTAAAAAAAAAAAAAAAAAAATGGAATTATTGAAACTCGTTAGAGTGTACACAGATGTCCTTTAACAAAAACCTTCTCTCCAAATAAAACATGAGTGCTCAACGGAAAATTACAAGATAGTTGGAAATTAAATCAGTACATTATATGGAATATGTTATGTTTACTTTAAAACTTTAATTCTTAATGATAGATACTATATATAGTTTTTAATTATTTATTTTATCTGCGAAGTAGATTTTAATGCTAAATGTGTAAGCTATATGCCAAATAAATCGAGAAATGAAATGATGTCAGTGGATAAATGTTTAAAGGATTCTGTAAAAGTATTTCTAATAATTTCATTAAATTTGAAATGAATTTATCTCCTTAAAAAGTGCCGGATATTCTAAGCAGAAAATTATTTTTAAAGTTTTCTTCCTGGTACAACTTCCTACACTGTCACAGTATTAAATTCTATTAATACGTTTTCAGCGAAAAAAATATTACCTTAGTTGGAAGAAAATCCTATTCCCGGTATTTCTGTAAATGCTAAACAGGCGCGACATCATTAACGATATTTAAATTCCATGTCTCCTAACTCACAGATTTTAAAGAGTATTTCATAGAACTTACATGAATGACGCAAAAAAGCTCAATTCGTTTTCCGTTGAGGCAGGGAATGGGTTATTCATCACAACATGCATGAATTACTTTGTGAAAGCATCTTTCGTGACAGGAACTCGCTTTTGAATTTTTGAGTTGACGTATCTGAAAGCGTGGATCGTTACCGCTGGGCCAACTCTCGAAGGCCCCATAAGCGAAGACGGCTAAGCGATATCGATGATGGATTGGGTCTACTCACAGCACATATCGTCAACTACATTAAACGCCATCTCCGACGAGCTAATGGGATAAATCAAGCCAGCTAAACATTTGCAACTGTAAGAAAGAGATTATCCTATTTAGTACATAGTCCATCGGTTTGAACCCGATAGCCAGCCAAAGTTATTTTAATCAAGACAGTTATATCCATTATGCATTGCCCCTATACGAAAAGTGAGGAAGAATGATAACATACTGCCGATGAATATAATAGTTTCGGTCAGCTTTCTGTTAAAAATAAGATTAAGAACTTCCTTCCATTGTATTTGGGTCCAACCTTTAGGATCGTTTCATAACTATGCTGGATGCAAAAAAAGTCAATAGTATTTCATTTTTTGCTCAAATGCTCTTGTTAACAGTTGGACATAAGTTTTAAGCGGCTTCACAACGACCCTTCTATTGTAAATCGCATTGTATTATTTTATGTAGTTTACCTTAATTTAATGAGAGTATAATAAACTAATCTTTGGTTATACATAAAACACATAAACAAAATCTGACTGTAAAAAAAGTTCAAAAGTGCAATGATGTTGTCAAAACTACATTAGGCGTACAAAAAAGTGGAAAAATGATCTTTATTTTTGTGATAAGTTATAATCAAAAATACAATTGATTAAAATTTTACAGTAATTTAACAGTTAAAAATATAACCTTGCAAAAAAGAAGATAGAATAGCCAAAAAATTCCATACTTTTACAGTAACTCTTTGAGGTCAACATAATCACTGTGCATTATCTAAAAACGAATTATATAACGTTGTAATAGAGTCAGGTGGATGTTGGCAAACTATGGCAAGAGTGTTTAGAGAAATAAGAGGTGCTAATGGCTTTACACCTCATCGACGTCGAGGTCCTTAGAAGGAAGAAAGGACTGGTGGAAAGAGAGGGGAAGGCATTCGGCCATAGCCTTTTGAAGGAAACATCCCGGCATTTACCTGGAAAAATTTTCCTTGAGTGATTTGGGAGAAACGTGGAAAACCTAAATCTGGATGGCTAGACAGGGATTCGAACTCACGTCCTCCTGAATGCGTGGCCAGAGAGTTACCGCTCACCCACTACGCTCGGTGATAGACAGATGTCCAACAACAGAAACAGTTATCTTAGAAACTTCATACACTTGTCATACAGAACACTCAAAGTTACAAGGTTCGCATACAGATGGCAGCATAGACCCAATTAGGCTTTAGGTAGGAACTCAGTCTCCCATTCTCTCTCTCTCTCTTTCGTGATTCACACTATTCACCACAGCTAGCCCTTGATGTCCGAATCGAAGGGGAAGAAAATTGCAGTTAGGAAGTCTGGGTTTCAGGAATTTGAAATAGGTGAGTTTGTGCACGAAACAATCTTTGCTGCGGCAGGTACTAGGAAAGAATATGCCGGAACAAACTGCTCTTTATACCTTCTAAAATATCTTACAAGCCAAAATGTCGACCTCTATTAAGGGAAATAATAAAACATCTGATAAAGTTTGCAGCCGAAAAAGCCTTGATATCTCTACTGCCCACTCTCCCTAATTATGCAAAGAAGTATCACATAATAAAACATTCTGCGAAGGGTGAGGCCAGCAGTGGGAAGTGGAGTTTAAGTTTACGATGACGTGTGGCCGCTAACCGCGGTGCCGTGCCGGAACAAGCGTGGCGTCAAGGTCCCCGCACAAGGTGAGCCGCGCCGTTACGTCACCACGCACGCCGCCCGCACTTTCCTGTCACTCATCACCACCACACGAGAAAAGCTATATATGGCACTCGTACGAAAACAGGACGGAACACGTGGTAACAATCAACGCATTAATGTGATCGAGGCTACCATGTGGACACAGGTGATCGAGAAAGAAACACAAACAAATAAACCGTGGAGAATTCAGACTTCCGTTTATGCAGAACGTTTACGCAATCCATTCTTTGGTAAGGTCATTGTATTGGGCAGCCAGCTGGCAATGTTATTGTCCTCTAATTATCAAGGTCTGCAACATTATCCTATAAACCTGTTATTCATATGTGGTAACTGAATACTTGATATATCCTGCTCTGTAGATTGACTTTCTAAATTTAGTAACAATGATTGAAATTACAGGATTATTTATACATTTCTAGCTGTCAAGCGTGACTTCGCACGCTTAGGCTTAGTATTTTTATTGCCAGAATGGGATAAAATTCACATCCGTACTATGTAATAAATTTCTGTAGCCTATTATGGAGGTTTGTGAAGCAAATGGCAAGCCCACGGCACCAGAGGGTGATATAAGCATTAAGTGCCTCTCCTCCCAAAAGAAGTGGATAAGGTCTAGGAACGGGAAGGAGTCCTGCGATAACCTATAAGAGGAACCATCCCAGCATTAGCCGGGAGTGATTTCGGGAAGCCATGCTAAACCGAAATCAGGATGGTATATTATGGTGCCAGATCTCCCAATATATTATTGTTGTCCTGAGCAGTTTGCGGTGCAATTGTCGAAGTGGACAAATCTCCTTAAGAAGAACCACCCCCACCAAAAATGCAGTGATTACTTTATCCGCAATGGATAGTTCACCTCTACTGAACCGGCTCGATTCGCAATGACACCTTGGGGGTACGGATATAATAAATTGTGTTTGTACTTGGAATTTATAAACATATCAAACACAAACCGACTGCGAGAGAAACAAAGCCTAAGTGACTGATATAATATTACAGACACTTACACACGCTATCCGTTTGTCCACGATAGGACAGTTTTAAAATTCCATGACAAATTACGCTATTTATCCCAAGAAATCCTGTATCATTCCTAATGATACACAGTATTTCCTTTTCAAATTTGATCAAGATCGGTTATGAAAACGTAAGAAACAGACAAAGAGGCAGAATTACTTTCTCATTTATAATATTAGAGTAGATACTTACAATGTGAAAATCGGTACATTCATGGATCCATCTAATAGACTACGCCAGTCTATCATTTTACACAAATACATCGCGACATAATACACGTTTAACCTACATGACGTCAATATCATTCATCATTTTAATGTGACCGTACAAGTCTAGTGGCCATGTCTGTTTCACTTCGATGTGTATTTGTATTTTTTCGTGATATTGCCTAAGTTGCTAAAAGTCAACAGAATGGTAGATACAGGTTTCAAAAAAATTCTTAATTTTGCAAATAGTTTTAAAGGCAGTTCATGTTACAGCGTTCATTAACGTACTAAATGACCTTGACTTCTCCGTCAAGGCTGTTTACTAGGACATTAACAGATTAATGCTTCATATTTACAATTAAGATTCATAGTATGACCGAAATCTGCAAGGTTTGTTTTATGTGCTGATGCCACGCAACTAGCGTCCAGTGAAAATTATTCCTGCTTCTGTCCATCACGAGAACCGGTGATCCAGACAATTGAACAATACAGTAACCCTTACCGGTTTTACATATTTTTCCTCCAGTTGATTTCACGAAAAATAAACAATTTTAAGGGAAACGAATGTTTGTCTATCTCTTTGAGAGACACAACAGCACATAATGACTAAAAAACGCCAGAAATTCTTATTATTGTGGCCGATAAGAGCTGAACTTAAGCCAGTGGCTTTTCTTTATTGAAATATAGCGTAGCATTTAAGTACTAAGACGAACTGGCAAAAAACGTAAGTTATTGTAAGTATTCTAAACAAGCAACACTTATAAACCTTAGTCATTTTTAATTGGTGTGGAACGTAATACCAGTTTCGGTTAATTTAAATGACAGACATGAAACGTATGAAGGAAAGATAGGTTTGTGTAAAGCTTAATTTCTTAAGAATATGACTTGTAAAAAAAAAAATAATAATAATAATAAATTTAAAAAAATCTGTGTAAATACATAACTAGGACAACTGTTTATCAGATAAGTGACACTGCAATGTTGAAAATGAACCTCGAACTGCGTAACCACTAATGTCAATGTTTCAGCCGTGTCATTAACACACGAAAGTTTTTATTCGTATTTTCTTATGGTTATAAACCCTAAGGCCCTTTCAAAATAATTTCCAGGAATCCGTAGAATAAAGCATATTTTGTCTACTCACAAAATTTCCGACAGAGGAAAGAGTGTCAGTCATTTTCACCATGCCCATAAGTTCAAAATTTCGCTCCTCGTAAGCATACTAAATGTTAAGAAAATTTGGATGTGAACGTTACAATAAACAAATAACATACTATCTGTTTTACATGTAAATTATGTTAAGTTATATTCGAGTTATATTCCACGCAGTGAACTATTTTTCTAAGTGAGGATTGCTTTCACAAATTCGTATTGTTTGAAGATATTAAGCTATTATTTTATTGACGAAAGGCGAAGAAAATATATCAATCAATAAGAAAAATAAGCAACAAACGATCTTCCTTGCTTACTTTAAGTTTCTGTTTTCTTCTCTTTTTTTTTCTTTTTTAGAATGGCGATTCCTAAGTGGAACCCGTTTTATGGCTTTGATATAAAAAGAAATGTGAGATGACATAAAGGAACGGACAAAGAATCATCTGTGGGAGGGAGACGTGATGGCCGAAGCGGAAAGATAACGCTGGTGTGAGGGAACCAAACAAGTGGAACACGTCATCCGCTGGGAGTCGTAAATCGGCCATGGCGGAGGGCTGCCCGCTCCAGTTAGAGTAGCCGTTGACCCAATAGCCTTGACCGGTCAGAGATATACGGCGACAGGTGGCGCTTCGAATAGCTCTTTGTTATCCTCCTGAGGGATGTTCACCTGCAACGGCTTCCTAGAATGCTAACAGTTCGGATTGACTGACCGAAGAAAAAGAACAAGTCAATTATCAAATGACTTCTCCTGAGAAGCGATAAGAAAAAAAGAGGAACCACAAATATTTGTGTGAAAAAATAGGAACCGACCCATTTTTTACGGTTTTTCGGAGTTTTTGTGACAGGGTCTCTTCATACATTTTACATCCAAGGTTATTAAAGATGATCTATGTTAATAATATGAAGTGAGTGTTGGAAGCTATTCACAGTATAACTTTTGTATGAAAACCAATTATTAACTTCATAATAGGAGCTAAAACGATTCGCAAACTGTTATGATAAATACGTTAGTAGGTAGTGCCTACAGAATTCCACTGTGAATGCAATGGCTTACTGTAATAAGCCTCAATGCACTCCCTTTTTATTACTGCCATGAAAAATCAATATAGATTTAACTAAAGGAAATTATATGCCGCTTCTATGTTCTATAATCAACAACAATAATTCGAAGATAGTGAAAATTTAACCTTATGCAACAGAAAAGTTGTTGTAATTTTATGGAAATTACATTGTCAATAATATTCACAAGTCATACACATAAGCATTACTGACAGACAAAAATGTGCGAAGATCGCCAAAGATAAGTTATAATTTTTACATTAACATTCGCTCTATTTTTCACGGACAGTCCCAAAAACCTAGCCAGACTTGTATTTACCTTAAATTATTTTAACTGTACATTTATTTCATTAATCATAAAATGTAGAGATTATTTTCAATTTTAAAACAACTGCGTTATCTAGCTGGTCATCTAATGAGCTGTATTTACATTCGACGCTTATCTCAGACAGTTTATTAAAAAACCGTACTTCTTATGTTATCAGAATCTATTTATTTTATTTACAAGTTCAATAATTTATTGATGCTGTTAACGAAAATTTAGTAATTAATAATTGTCACTCTATACCGCAATACATGTGATTCTTAATTGTTTATTTATTCATAATCCTTACTATTATGGTCTACAGTTATCAGTATTGGACTTCTTGAACTGAATGGAACGTGTATATTTAGTTGATTATTTGGAACGTCTTCCGATAAATACTGAAGTTCAGAAAAGTTTTTGCGTGGCATGAATAAATGTAGTTACGATTTTTGACCTTATAATCGTGCATCTCGTTTCTCGGTAGTGAGGGGACTTGTTTACTCGAGTGGGTGTTCAGGCGAAACGCCCACGCCCTCCTCCAGCGGTATCACTTATTCCGTCCGCGTGCCGATATCAGTTGCCACTGAGTCCGCGTGCCAGAGAGCCGGCACAGCAGGCAGTTCCGTATCCCGTGCGGAGGGATCAATGCCTCCGCTAATAGAGTATCGAGCGGCACGGCAGCCGGACAAGAACGCAAATTAGGAAGCGGCGAGACTGTATGCAATCCGCGGCGCACGTGGGGTTTGGCTGCCCGCAACACCGCACATTTCAGAAACGCGTCTTCTGTCAGTTTAGGGCTCAAAAATAAAAATAAAATACAATGTTACTAACACAATAGAGTTTAAAAAATTGATCCCCTTTTAGGAGTGAAAACTCATTTTCGATACCTGTACGTAACGCTTTTATTTAAAAAAAAAAAAAAAAAAAAAAAAAAAATACTTCAGTGTAAGATGACTCAACAGCGACTGACCAGCAATAATATTGTAGTATGCCGCTTGCCCAATACAGAACCAATGACACCAGTGATTGGGTAGGTGGGCTTGAGTTCTTAAGAATGAGCCAAACCTTGGCCTTGCCAGTATTTGATATCAAGCGAAATGTTTAAATTTTATTACATTTGCAGTAGAAAATATATGGAAGAGAGGTTCAGATCTTGCTATCTATCTAAGTGTATGAAGATTTACATCAACTATGATTAAAACAGGCTAGATGAGATTCCTGTACTGAGAAAGAATAAATATAACGATTTCTACGTTGCCCGATAGCATAAGATCATAAAATACCCAAAATATACCCATCAAAGATTCAAATTCAATAAAATCTGATTATTATGATCTGAGACATTTTTAAACTATCTAAATTATCAGGAAAATATCAGCATTAATTAGATAAGTGGATTTTTCTTCATTTTTCAGCTCTTTTTCCTGACTTTGGTATCTATTCACATTTTTACTACGTTCTGTAATACTCCTTTATATCTTTTGTGATCATCTCGTTTACCTTCCTTCATTTTTTCTGGTGATTTGGTGTTTAGACTGGAGCCCAAGAGATCATCAGAGACCGAGAGGAAAACCACCGGACCGATGGGGCAAGGACACACGCAGGATTGATGGAGTTAACCAACAGAGGATCGTTCGACATGGAGAAGACTGCTCAAGCGCTACCTGAACTCATAACTCTAAGAGGTCACATCATTTAATGATTAAGTGTGCTGCTGATTATGATGATCCCAGTCTAATTATTTTGTAATGACTTTCCTACCTGAAGGTACTGAAATTCTCATGTTTGTTCTAACAATTCTGTTAGTTCTTGTAACTTACATTGAAATATTTTACCCTTTTTCCTTATTTTCCCTTCAGTTTAATTTCTTCCCATCTGATTTCCATTTTTAATTTTTGCAGTAGATCCTTCATTCTTGTGTCTGAAGTGGCTTATTACCGTTTCACTGGTTAACTTTTATCATTGATAAAATGAACTTCTAAATTTTCAAACTGGTTATATCCTCCATTAGATTTGACTATGATTAGACTAATCATCCGGAAGCACCTCAGTCGTAACCATTCACCAACCACACTCGACATCTTCCGACCACCTTAGCTCTACTAAGTACGCGTATGTTTAACCTCTAATTTATAATTTTTCAGTCAAATCGTTGATATTATTTCTCCTTAAACGAAATAAATTTTTTGTTTTTGCAGAACAGTTAAGATTTTTTATACACAAATTTTATTACCTTTTTTTAATCAATATCTTGAAGGGTATCACATTTCCGTTGGTAGTTAATTTAGCAGCGAGTGTATGATATCTTAGAATGTTATCCAATGAAGTACAATGGTAGCTTCGTAGCCATTACTTGTCGGACCATACCGACTTCTGAAAGTTTCTCCTTATACACTAATTATTATAGGTTTACAATAACGAAAAGCATTAAATTGTATAGTAACACAAAAAAAATATTCTTCAAAGATATTATTCAAAATCAGTTTTTATTAAAATGATTCGGTTTTATTTATTTCGGCAAGTATGTAGCAATTAAAATATTTAAATTAGTAGCTCTGTGTGGCGAATAAAATCTTATTATAAATAATTGCATTTGTTTCTTTTATTAGAATATGAACTCGCTAAAAGGAGTATTGTATCCCAGTTGCATTATGCACTTACACTGTTGCTCTGTGCGATCTTACATTAGATGACCCGTGCAAATATTTTGCTAGTAAAATATGATGAATAGTGAGACTGGTGACTTGTAATAGAATGAAAAGAAGAACCGCTTGATTGTATCAATTGTTTATTTGTTTATTTTAATAAGAATGCATCGAAATACTTACAACATATTACGAAACAATTAGGAAAATGTAAAAAATATTGTACGTATGACAAACCGTCACCAACCTGAAAAAATACACACAGCATAACCATATCTCTGTGATTTGTTTTGCTGTGATCATATCCTGTTAGAAAATATCACGAATAAAATGTTTACATTGGAATTGTGTAGCAAAACAGAAATCTTTCCGTGACAGAAAAAATATCCGAAAAGCTACTTATTGTATAAAAAGCAGTTTATTGACATCTCTGTGATACGTGCTGCTGCTATCTAGGCACTTGGCTCTGAACTGTCTCAAACGAGCGACCTTCATAGTTAGTACTTTTCCCCTTTAAGCGACAAATTAAGAAAAATGATTTCTTTATTTGTGATTTTACCTAACTGGAGACGTTAATCTTTAAAACAATACGTCATTTATCAATTTCGGTTAGGTATCGAAAGAAATAAATGGCTCGTAAACACGCTGTAGAAATAATATAGATTCTTTTGCACTTAAAGGACTGAATTCTAAAAAATTCTTAATATATAGTGCGATCTTAGCGGACATCTTGGTATTTAAATTGATACCTATTTTATCGATTTCTGTCACGTATCAAGGGAGAAAAGTGGTTCGTGACAGAAAAACACATTGTGGAAATAATGAAACTTGTGCTCTTTAAGGGTCGAATTCCGAAAAATTTCTCTCAAAATACAATCTTACTAAACCGAAGACCTTAGTATTTAAAATGATGCCTCGTTTATAGTTTTTATTTAGGTATCAAGGGAGATAAATGGTTCACGAAAAAAACACGTTTTAGAAGAAAAAATATTTTTGTTCTTTAAGGGTCGAATTCCAAAATATTCCTTTCCTTAAATATATTGTGACCAAAGTGGAGACCATACGCTTTAAAATGATACCTGATTCACAGATTTTTATTTGATGGCTTGTGGCAAAAAAACTCTTATAGAATTAATATATATGATAAATAGTTTCATTCAGTCACACTTTAAATTAACTAAATATACAGCAATTAATAATCAAGAGTTTGGAGGCGATTTCAGTCATTATATTTCTGCATATCAGAGGCGTGATGTAATTCAATAATGATTAAAATCTGACTTACGACAGAGCTTTCAAGTATGAAATTGACAGATGTTTATCTTTTTTTCGTAAAGAAAATATGTTGTGAAAATGATATAACGAAGGTAAGTGTCAGTAAATTTATTAGAAGTAAGTCTTCTTCATCTTAAAATATGCCTTAAAAGTCAAAATGTTTGCCAAGAACTGAATTAACACATTTAAAGCTTACCAAGACACGCGAAATAGGCATTCCATTTATTGTTGTGTTTACGATTGTCAAATGTTCGAAATGAATATATTCCTGAAATTTTAATTTGTCAGATATTTGGTTTAACTTTGTAGTGTTTTGGACTTGTATAATTTATTTGTTGATTCATACTTATTGTACTTCACTAAGCATCACATGTCGGTATCAGTGCACAAAGGCAAATGGTATTCAGATCCCAAACGTCTCGATGAAACCAGCTCCATGGAATGAACACCCATATCTCTCGGGAGTGATGTGCCGGCACTTGAAGCGCGAATCTTAATAAGAGCAGATGACAGCGCACTTTGAAGGTGGCAGTGGTCGAGAAGGCCTCTACTTTCTCAAATGTAGCATCACAGAGAGCTCCTGCGGGTAGACATCCCGCAAACCTCGTCCTCGGAGCAGTTCGGAACAGTGATACAGACGTGTCAACTTCTGCAACGAGGTGGAGCTCATATGGTCAAATATCACTCTAAAAAATTCATGGCAGCACGGGAGTGTAAACTAGGGATCAAATCCAAAAATTTTGAAAGTAGGCTCCTTTAACAACAGAGCCATCAAACCGCACAGTTTCAATTACTATTGTTGTGTACAGATTCAGTGCGACCGCCGATTGTTACAGCATATTTGTATTTTGAACTTATTACTATAGAAATACAGTCACGGTAACTTGGTAAACCACATATATGTTTTTGTACTTAACATAAAACTAATCTTCTTTCTTTCTTTTTACAGAAATGGGATGGAATCAGTGGATAAATTATATTTTCGATATATTGTTAAATAGCTTATATAAAATAAAAAATAAACCGTAAATATTAGTTTATACGCTGTACCAGAACTAGTGCATCAGGAGAAACGTATTTTTGTGGTAAATGTTGTAAGTTCATTATTTTTTGCAGCTTAACGATAACGTACCAAGTAGAGCTTACAGTATTTAGTGGCGTTGTATAAGCACTTCTGAGCTTACAAAACATTATCTCTTTACTAAAACGCTGTTTCTAATTCACATTTAAAATACACCGTTCTAATAAATTTTTTAGGAACATTTCATAAAACTTTAATTTATTTAAGAACCTTGTATATGTTGTTCACATTGTGCCAGAAATCATAAGGTATAGAAAATAACGCCACATAATTTATTGAACTCTTTTTTTCTGTGAAAAGTTTCTGAAGATAGTTAAAATAAAATATTATGGAAATTATTGGACGCTATACGAGACAAATGGATTTTTAAAAGTCCGGCATGAATATATTTATTTTATGATAGAATTGGAAACTTAGAGGCAATTAAATAAGCCTTGAACTATAGCTTATTACATTAATGCATAAATTTACAGAAATAAAAGTGATGGAAAAGTTTCACACTCTAAGTTTATTGGTATTGAAAGCCAGTCAAAATAATGCCAAAAAAATGAAATTCGGTTTTTTGGTAATCACTGCACACTGTAGACATGATACAGTACTAATGAGGTAAAATTTATGTTAAAAAGTTCTTATTTTGACCATGAAAAAAACCTTAGAAAATGAAACAGTCTCTTAAAAAAGTAATATACGTAAAATGTTATCTCCAAAAAGTAGATAAATCTAAAATTCGCTTGAGAAAAGAGTCACAGTAAATTTTATTCATAAACGTTTTTCGCTGTTTCTAGCCTCGATCACAAAAAACCATTCATAACCCTTTATAACATTGCAAGAATTTCTGCTCCATACTTATTAGGCTCATTAAAATGATTTATTTCTTGGTCGTTGACTAAGCAGAAATGTAGTGTATGTATGGAAAAGTGAAATTAATGGTGTATGAAATCTTTATAGTCTCTTATTCAGTAAAATGTGATTTGAAGCTTATACGTGTAAAATAATAATTGACAACAGCAGCGATTTATGTAACTTTGAAATAAAAGTAGTTTACATCACAGGTACGAACATTAAATCAGTTATTATTCAATATCGGGCACTGATTCTCTCACCAGGAACTTATCTAAAAGAAGGAATGAAAATCACATATGTGTTCTATTCTACTGTTAATTGAACGAACCAATTAATTTTTGAATGCGCTTAACACATTTCTATTATTCCTTTTTTCTGTTGTTTGATCTTCGCTTTTTCAGTGCATCCTGAATCTGCAATAGTAATAACGTAAATATAGAACATAAAATTGAAAATGCAACTAATAACGATTTGTCTGAAAATTTTGTTTAAAAATGGACGATTGTCTGGTTTTTAAAAGTTGTATTACGTTACCACTTTGGGTTGACTCATGAGGTCTGACCCTCTTTCTGATCTCATTACGTGCCCAGATCTTCTTCTGTGATATATGCTTAGCTGAAACTAATGCTTTCTTTGTTGATGCTATCTGAATTGAGAACCCTTATAATAAAGTAACTAATTCGATAAAACTTAGATTGATTTTTGTTTCATACGTCGACGTTATAGGTATTAGCAGAATTTAGCACATGCTTCTTTCATCTTTTCTTTTTGGTTTCTGAGTGCTGTGCACCATAAAACACCTACAGAAACGGCATTCTGAAAGGCTATCATTGTTTTAACCTCCCAACATTAAAATCTCTCGTATTTAAACTGCTTCCATCTATTATCTTTTTCATCGTAAATAATTACACCGAAGAACCAAAGAAACTGGTACAGGCACGCGTATGCAAACACAGAGATATATAAACACTCAGAAAACGACGCTGCGGTCGGCAACGCATGTATAGCCTATGTAAGACAACAGGTGTCTGGCGTAGGCGCTAGATCGGTTACTGCTGCTACAATGGCAGTTTATCACGATTTAAGTGAGTTTGAACGTAGTGTTATAGTCGGCGCTCGAGAGATGGGACACAGCATCTCCGAGGTAGTGATGAGGTGGGGATTTTCCCGTACGACCATTTCACGAGTGCACCGTGAATAACGGGAATCCGGTAAAACATCAAATCTCCGACATCGCTGCAACCGGAAAAAAATCCTGAAAGAACGGGACCAATGACGACTGAAGAGAATCGTTCAACGTGACAGAAGTGCAACCCTTGCTGCGGATTTCAATGCTGGGCCATCAATAAGTGTCAGCGTGCAAATCATTCAGAGAAACATCATCGATAGGAGCTTTCGGAGCCGAAGGCCCACTCGTGTACCCTTGCTGAGTGCACGACACAAAGCTTTACACCTCGCCTAAACCCGTCAACACCGACATTGGACTGTTGATGATTGGAAACATCTTTGCTTGGTCTAACGAGTCTCGTTTCCAATTATATGAAGCGGATGGACGTGTACGGGTACGGAGAAATCCTAATGAATTCATGAAATCTTCATGTAACCAGGGGACTGTTCAAGCTAGTGGAGGCTCTGTAATGGTGTGGCTCGTGTGCAGTTGGAGTGACGTGGGACCCCTGATACGTCTAGATATAACTCTGACAGGTGACACGTAAGTCCGCATCCTGGCTGATCACCTGCATCCATTCATGTCCATTGTGCATTCCGACGGACTTGGACAATTCCAGCAGCACAATGCGCGACACGCCACACTTCCAGAATTGCTACATAGTGGCTCCAGGAACACTCTTCTGATTTTTAACACCTCCGCTGGGCACCAAACTCCCCAGACATGAACATTATTGAATATATCTGAGATGCCTTGCAACGTGCCGTTGAGAAGAGATCTCCACCCCCTCGTACTCTTACGGATTTATCGACAGGCATGCAGGATGGATGGTGTCAATTGCCTCGAGCACTACTTCAAACATTAGTCGAGTCCATGCCGCGTCGTGTTGCGGCACTTCTGCGTGCTCCCGGCCATATTCAATATTATGCAGGTGTATCAGTTTCTTTGGCTCTTCAGTGTATAATCTCTTATTATTAGTATATCACCTGTTCCAGTTTCAGGATGTATAGAAATGTATTTGAAGTCAATTCTGTAGTATTTCAAAACCATTATTAATTTCATGATTAATTGACTTTCGGGTTATGCCGCGTTGTTTATTTCATTACCTGAGCTTTCGGCTGGTATCCGAAAGCTCAGGTAATGAAATAAACAACGCGGCATAACCCGAACGTCAATTAATCATGAACAAAGATGGCCGTGGAAGTCTGAGGAATCAATTATTAATTTCCTTCATAATTCTAATTTAAGTTATTTGTTGAGGTAGTTGAGAAGTTTCTGTGATATCTTTACTTTGTCGATTAGAGAGAAATTATTATCAGCAAATCATTAAGTAAGCATCAGCAAATTGTACAGTTATTATGAAATTCTACTTAACTTGAAATCATTTAGCTTTGTTAAGTTTTCTGTTCTCTTTTGCTCCTCATGCTATTCTCCTCATTTAATCAGCACGCCGTATTTATCAAGTTTCAGTCACTACCACACCTATTATATCGTATGAATTACAGATGAATTTAATTTCATATTTAAAAAAAATTCTTTAATAATATTTTGTCCATGATGGATTGGTGGAACACATGATTTCTTTAGTTTCGACAAGAGGGTTCTCTACTTTTTCCAAAATTCTTGTAAAACTATTAGGTACAGTTCCACCATTCTATATTTGCCTGGTGTTTATTTAATATCTTTACATATAATTATAAATCTGACGATTTTATTAATACTCTACACGCTACAGATTATATTTCCCTATGTCCATTCATAGGTTAGTTTGGTCACACTATAGTCATAAAAATGGAGTAATGTGAAATATTCTACATATTATCTTGTTACTTCTAAAGTCCTTAATGGACGAGTTTCACGTTACCTTCATTTAAATTTATTCCATCTTCAGCTCTCGTTTCATAGCAGAAGTGTAAGAAGATAGGCTTCGGAATTTCATTTTTTTTAATATAACTTATTACTTCCTACTACGAAGGCATTCACTAATGTAATTTTGTATTTGTGTGTTCTTAATGGACACATTGGCTAACAGAAGGTTACTCCTTATTATACTCGTCATATGTAGATACACTGCACGTAGTGTGAAGTATATAATATATTAACGTCAAAAGACCTCAAATAAAAAAAATAAAAAAAAAAATAGAATTTTCATGTTAAGATCAGAGTACCTGATAGTAAGTATTATCTGGAGGTTTTGATAATATAAAATCAAAATTACATGATAAATTTCTAGTTCTACTTTTCAAGAAATGACAGATGATTCATTCCTGGTTACAGATCACTATCATAAGTGGTTAGAAGATACCTACATAACATCGTAACGGTATTATTTTTCTCTCTTTTTTAATATAACTTAATACTTCCTACTACGAAGGCATTTGATAATGTAATTCAGTATTTGTGTGTTCTTAATGGGAAAATTGGCTAACAGAAGGTTACTCCTTACTATACTCGTCATATGTAGATACACTGCACGTATTGTGAAGTATATAATACATTAACGTCAAAAGATCTCAGAATAATAACAATAAAAAGAACATCATAACGCAATTATTTTACTCTCATTTATGTTTATGGTTTTGTGCCTGATAATTGTCGAATCATTAGAGGCGGAAGAATCGTATTGAAGGTACCATCCCGGCATTCACCTGGAGTGATTTGGCGAAACCACGGAATACCGAAATTTGGATGACCGGATGGGGGGGGGGGGTATTCTAACCCGAGGCCAGAACGTTACTGCTCAGTTACTTGTTCTTAACAATATTACCAACAGAGGAAGTTCACATTAACATCACTCTTGTTTAAAAATAACATGTCAGAAAAAATCCTTTTATCATATTTTCTACTTATAAAGCCTTATTTTGCATGCGCTGCATATGGTAAACGACACACCAGTTACGTAATGACAGAACCCACTTCTCTTGCAGTAAATTCTCTTGGTACACCCTTTTGTCTTCAAAGTGCGTCGCAGCCTTTGATCTCACAGACTGACATTTGCTGCTCGCAAGAGTCCCCCAGGGCCATCTTAAGGACTACTTTATTACTTGTTAGTCTAGTCCGTCCAGACGGACTAGACTAACAGACAGTGCTTCACCATCTTGATAGCAATGTTATTTTTAAATTAGATTCGTTATAAACACAATACGTGTCTGCAATATGCCAAATTTTAGAATAATTTTTATAATACTGAAATAAACCGTGCAGGAGTATCTAACAACCATTTAATGTACACATCAAAGAATCAGATGCAATGTTACGTAACTCAATGTAGGCCTATACAATGAAATATTTTTTTTAAGTATCAGCAGCCATGTTAATATGGAAATCACAACTTTATTTCAGTAATATATCGCAATACGTAACAGTATGATTAGCATGATTGGAACAACTTTAGCATTAGTTCTTCCTTATTCAACAGCTTTCTCCTGACTATTTGTTCAAAATGGTCGTCATTAATGAAAGTTAAAGACAACAAATAATAAATCATAACTGTTTACTATTTTTAGATGTGAGAGTAATCTGTAGAATGTGAAGAGTTACATCACTCTAACTGAGAGTAAATTTTGATTAGAAAATTTACGGTTGTTCTTGACAGACAAACATTCTCGAACCGCTGAAAGTAATCCTATCAGTAATATATAAATACTAACATATTTAAAACACAATAAATTTTCCTCATGTAAATCTACTTTCCCATTTTTATTTCACATTAGATTTTCTTACAATTTCTGTTTATAGCACATGTTTCTTTATAAATTCAACTAATGAATATACCACGCAAACTACTAAAAATCTTCTATTTTTTTGGCAAATAATGGCTATTTAGAAACGATGTTTAACATTACTGTTGCTGCTGAATAGCACATCATATATTTTTTATGACACATAATTAGTATTTAGTTAAATGTTGTTATCACGTATGCAATAAATTTTAAAAAGATATTATTTAACACTTATACTTTATTTCCAACGTAAGTGTGAAATAGGGGTAGTAATTATTTTCAAACAAAGTGTAGAAAATGGTCTCATCTACTTAAGAGAATTCATTACTCACTCTAAAATGTGCACAGAATAATTAAAATTTTACGTGTATAGGCCTTTTCATTTTGACGAACGTTCTTTCTGCTTGTAATATATTGTAACCATGTAGAACTGCACCTTTTACCTCAAAATTGTAACAATACATATGGAAACCACGAGCACCCGGAAATCGATTGCGCTACGTGTTGACAGCGCTCTATTGATCTTTCCCTTAGTACATGTTGTCTATTAAACACAGCAACGTCGAAATGATAGTTTTTATTTTTTCAATATGGTAGCAAGTTAACAAAGAAGTCTAAAAAATTATGTACCAGAGGTTACTATTTAAAAAATAGTAAATTGTCGCCTATGTACATAACAACATCAAAGAAAAAAAACTGTAAAGGTGTTTCAAAACAACTAGCCTTGCTCGGATGTCATTTCTCTTGTTAATCTGAGGTTACATAATGTAAGTCAATGAGTAAGTCCTTAAAGATGTAACAAAATTTCTTTTGGTAACGATAGTAATAAAAGCGTGAATTATACTTGAGAAGCAATAAACTTGTCATTAAGACATCTTCATAAATAATGCACAAGAATGAAGTTTTTCTCGGCGTTGAGAATTAATATAATGTTCTCGAGTGACTAGCCGAGTTAAAGAGATGTTTACACACGATATTTCAGCGATCGAACGCACTGTAGCAGTTTTCTGGTGAATGCTACTTGAAAAAATTTGTCTTACGTGTTGATGGCAAATTACACTGTACAAAATGTATAATTTCGTAGTATTACAGCGTTGATCGGATGTTTTAATAAGAGGTTACGTAGGTGCTAATTTACAAGAAAACGAAGACGTCCTTTCATTCATTGTTTTAAAAGAGAAATAATGAAAAATATTTTTGTAATTTATACTTGAAAATCATTTGTCACTCAGCCAGCAGTATATATGACACTGAAACGGTAGACAGTAACGATAATATCGAAGAGACTGAATGTGAGACTCTGATTAATAAAAAAAACTCATCTTAGGAATGACAAACACGGTGAGGTTGTAGATAGGAACCCCACTGGGACGGCCTTTATATGCCAGCATTGTAGAGGCTTGCCCTTGTCAGATGATGGGAATGGGGCGAGACCTCGTGGTCGCCTGAGAAGTCGGCAGGTGTGTGGTACTCACCAGTGTGGCGGGCAGCACGTGGCCAATCGATAAGGCGCGAGGGAGTGGGGAGCGGATGCGCCAGCCGTCCCCGCCGCCCAGCACTGCGCCGGGGTTGAGGCGGCGCCGCGTGTGGTAGGATAGGACTCTCACCCCGGCGCGGCGGGCGCATGCGCCGGCGGTGCAGCCGGAAGAGCGGCGCTTCGGAAGGCCAAGGACGCGACCATATGCAGCAGGAATGTCATGAGGTGCCGAGGGATGCAACAGCGTCAGGACTGGAACACTGGATACCATCTACAACATCCAGAAATACGCACACCGTATTATTCCCCTACTCTCCCAATCACCGCAACTTAAGCGATGATGGAAAGTTCACAAATGGATCACTTTAATCAGCTGTTCACAAGAATACCGTCCGTGTTACGAGGATCCTAATTTATTCCAGAAATTTGTTCATCATCTTTGGCCACATCACCTTCGCAGATGATAGTTGTTGTGACTGTGAAGAAAGTTAATTATCGCTAGGACTGAGTGCATCGCATCTTATTTTGTGGCTGAGTAGTTCAATGGCGGCGCGACATGTTTTGCCACAGCTGTCACATACGAAATAAAGTCCACAGGATAATCTTCAGTGTTACGAAGCTTTTTCTGCTTCATTTTCATTTTACCCAGCCAAGGATTTTCATGTTTTTACATTGTGGCGGCGAAGTGATGACGCCACACTGGTCTCATGCTGGCGCTAGCCTCCCAGTCGGCAATGCCCATGCCAAAGCTCTTCAACTTGCACTTGGAGGAGTCTTTAAACCTCAGAATTGGGCGCCTGACAGGGAACTTTGCTGAGCATGACTTTACGTGGTAATCTTTCAGTGTCCATTCGATGATCGAGACTAAGAAAACGGAGTGGTTCATAAAAATAGAAACCTGTCTCATTTTTATATCATTTGTAAGTATTTTTTAGTATATAATAAATGCCTAAAACTAATTCAAAATTTTTATATTGTTTTCCTTATTCTACCGATCTACTGAAACGTAAAATGAGATAGGGAACAGTTGCTAGAAGAGACGACACCTGTAACAATAAATAATCTTAAAATATGTAAGTACTGGAAGCTGTAAAGTGGTGTGAGAACCTTAGAAAGACATATTGATAAAGATTACTTTTACTTGAAAGATGCAGCTAGCACTAATATTAGTCGACTTCTGTTGTGATGTGGCAACCTTCTCGTTGTGATATAGAACAACGTAATTCGCAGTCCCCTCTTGAGTAAACAACAACAAAATAATTGCGTTGTAGTGATTTAATATCTTATGTCAGTTCCAGCCTAAACTCTTCATGTAACCTTTGGATAGCGAAATCATAAACAACGGTACGTCTGACATAAGCGAACAACTGCTTGTGGCCTTAATGATCAATAATTCACTGGTGATGTCACTTCAGCAGACGCTACACAGTAATTTTCTGTAGGAGTCTCCATTTAATCCACTGTTGTGATGAGACATTAACGTTTTTCAGATGGCTGTTTCAGTGATGATATTGATTATGTAATCTGACTCTGTTCCTTGCAGACATTTACATTAGTGAAGATCACAACATCTTAAACAATAAAAATTCTATGTCATTGTTGCATCTAAAATATACTACAATATGATAAATTGACTTATTGCTGCTAGTTTCTGCTAATAATTATTATCACTATTCTGTTTTCAGACAACTGAAAAATATATCTCATATTAATTTTTCTTACAATCGATTCATGTACAAAAACTATTTTCATTCGTCTTTGTGATATAACAAGCTCAGAAAATGCAGTGAGCTTTTAAATACTGTCTGTATTTCAAACGATAAAAAATTTACCAAATTTTAAAATTTATGGTTGATTCTACTGCCGGTGTATAATGTTTATTGTTAAAAAATTGGTCAAATCTAAAGATGAAGTTTTTTACAGTAGTAAAGGATTAATCCAATAAGCTACGAAGTACTGCAATACATTCAGCAACGACGCTGCCTAACATGGAAGACAAAACTAACTAGAAGAAAGCCTAATATAAATACTTCTTTCCTGAGTAACTAAAGAGAATATACCCGTAGAAATATGTTAACCATTTTTGCACATTGAGTGCACATATTTCTGGTGGCTTCCAGGCGAGACGATAATACTCTGTGCAGTGTCATTAATCCACTGGGTTCATTTGAGAGAAATGTACATTATTAAAGTAATTATGCCTATAATTTATAGTCATATTAAATACGTAATTATGATTTACTTCAGAAACACAGTTACGAGTAAACGAATCAGAAGAACTTTTTCTAGTTGCAGTCCTTCTGTAATATATCCATAGTTCTTCATAATCGTCCGTTCGCGTTTTCACACACAGCAAGCCCCTCTGAAGGTGCCAGTGGTGAGGCCGAATACGTGTTACCTGTATTGTTTGATGAGCCAAAATGCGTATCTCTCCAGCGTTTAAACAGACATGGTAAACATTTCAGAATACGTATGGTACTCTGTATTCTGCTCTTTTACACAAAGTTGGTATTAAAAAAAATACACCGCCGTCCAACAGTTCCTCTTCCCATACTGATCTATGAAATACTGAGTACGATGGTGTTAAACGTCTGGTGGAGATACTATAAACCGATAAAATGAATATACTTACCAGTAAAGCCCTGTACCAGTATGGTATGAGCACCCTCAGAACAATTAATGGTAACTTATATTACGGAAACTCATTGTGAAAGGAATATCAGACACTGGATGATGATACAACCTGCACTGACGTTTTACTAGAATTGATTGAAAGCAGCGATCGCGAGCGGATAATTTGTAACGCATTGACGACTATAACGCATGCAAGTTTGATATCGCCGAAATCTGGCAAATGAACTGTCCCAGGGAATAATGGGATTCACGAACGTACGAAGAATCCTAGCACTAATGCAGCAGTGTACGAACGAGCCTATTGCAATTTGGTAGCTGCAAGTCAAAGGATAAGAGGCACTATCTCTTCTTCAATACATCTACTGTTATTCGTAATGGTCTACTAGCACAGAAACTATTAAAACTCTCTGAAGGTGCCAGT
>JARYHS010008140.1:0-10000 GCA_031002005.1 Vandiemenella viatica
TGTGGCCACTTGGTATGGAAGCGTTGGATGAATTTCTAGACCATGTTAATGAGATCCATCCCAACATACGGTTTACGATGGAAGTTGAGAAGGACGGGTGCATCCTGTTCTTGGACATTTTAATCAAACGCAAACTTGATGGATCTTTGGCACATAGTATGTACCGTAAACCCACCCACACTGAATGTTACTTGGGTGCAACCAGTTACCACCACCCAGCACAACGCCACTCCGTATTGACCACATTGGTGCGCAGAGCGAGAGCCATTTCAGATCGTGAGAGCTTACAGCTGGAGTTGAAACAGCTAAGGACTGTTTTTGATCAGAACGGGTACTCTCGGTGACAGATAGAGCGTGCTTTTATCCAGAAGCCACCAAGACCACCGAATGAACAGATTGAAACACCAAAAAAAATCTCTTACCTTTCTGCCATATGCCGGCAACACGTCCGGAAAGATTGGAAGGCTCTTGGCGCGTTCTGGTATAAGGAGCATTTTTCGGCTGCCCGACAAGATACGTGATGTGCTTCGCTCGGTTAAGGATGATTTAGGCCTAAGAATTCCTGGAATTTATTCAATACCTTGCGAATGCGGCAAAGTTTATATTGGACAGACGATCAGAACCATCACTGAACGTATCACTGAGCACAAACGACACTTGAGACCTGTGCAAGTGGAAAAGTGTGCAATAGCCGAACATGCGTTCAATGAAGAACGTAAGATAGTGTTTGATGAAACGGTGGTGCTGGCCAGAGTCTCTTCATTCTGGGACTCAGTAATTCGGGAAGCATTGGAAATTCAGCTTAACGATAATAACATCAATAGGGACAGTGGACTGTATTTAAGTGAAGCCTGGAGACCAATTATTAGGGATCTATGTCTTAAAAAACAAAAATCTTCTCAACAAGGCCAAATGGAAGCAAACTGACGCCATGGACATAGTTTGCCAACACTTACATCTACAGGTTAAGCAACGTTGAACGTGGTGAGTGCTTGGATGGGTGACCGCGTATGGCTCAATACGCAGTCCGCAACACTAATACCCTCAGTTCCAGCGCACTGATTGGGCGTCCTGGCAACCCTCTATACACGACATTCGAATTTCGGTGGTAGCGAAGCCAGTCTGTTTGTGATTTCTAGAAGCAACATCTAAATAGACCTGATGAAGCAGGTTGTCGAAACGTCGTCGTTTTATGACACCATCCGGCTGGACACCCGTGAAACTTTCATTGAATCAATATGCAGGGAAAGTCTCCATTTGCATATAAGTAGTTATACTGTCAGTGTCAACAGGATGAACACACTACCACTACTTAAAATATCTGTGTAGAAAAAACTACATAACAGAGTAATTGAAACTTGATGTTCATTATTGTGACACATGTACCGATATAAAATAATAATAATAAAATAATTGAACTGAGAACTTTCCATCTTTCTCTTGTGTTCTTATTTGACTGTAAATATTCGAATGTAACTGCTTAATATGTCTGTGCTATAAATTATTTTATGGTGAAGGCAATGCTTATAGGAATCAGCAGGTCATCATATATTAACTAATGTGCCACAGTTTATGATGGTTGCTAATGTCTCAAAGGAATGTCAATCATGCTTAAAAGACATTAAAATAATTTGTAAATCTGTCCCTTAGAAACGTGTAACCTCCGAGGGGAACAGAAACTTTTGAGACATGCCAATAAGAGAAATAAGAAGAAATGAGTAAAATTGTAACTGCGGAGTTAGCTGTCAAGCAGAAGTACCAAAAATATGAAGATAGAAAATGATCTGTGTGAGAAATACGTGACACTTATACAAATAATGCGAAGGATAGGCATAAATTAGTGTGATATGGATAGTAGATGGAGAAACAAAGAAATTAGGGGCCACACTTAGTAGTAATATTGTATTACCCTAATAGTGTCTTGTTCATATCACAGTTGAGATGAATTAGTGTCTTAGTCAGGAGATCCTTCAGGATTGTCTGACTGCCAGTATGTGCTAGTTCATTTAGCATTAGTGAAATCGGCAAGGGATGCTATTCGTGAAGATTTTAACACCAAAGCTTGGATCCAGGAGTGGACAGTGCACCAAAACAGCAGCTTACCTTGCATCACACAAAAGCCACCAGGTTTTGATTTACCTAGTAAAACTTGGTCCATACTCAACAGAATCAGAACTTGGCATAGCAGATGCGCACACTCCCTGTACAAGTGGGGCAAGCAACCATCCCCCTTATGCGAATGCGGAGAGATTCAGACTATGGGTCATATTATTGAAGAATGTCCTATAAGATCTTATAGTGGTGATCCTGTGGACTTCCTGCTGGCAACTCAGGAATCAATAAACTATATTAATAAACTAGATATATGTCTTTAATCTTGTAAAGTTGCAGTGTATATATTTTATCAATGTTTTTAAAGGTGTCTAAACTGCCATACGATAAATAAATAAGAAATAAATAAAATAAACCTTAATAGTTTAAAAGGATGACATTGTGTAATGGCCTAATACCTTCCTGTTCCATTCCCTACATCCATTTTCCCTCTAATGAGCTCAATGTTGAAGAAGCATAAAGCCAAAAGTAAAGAAAAGTTATGGAATGTTATAGGAACTTTGTATTTGCAAGTGGAAAGAGATTAACTCGAAACAAAACTTTTGGGATATTTCGTATTTTATAGTGAGAACTGAGGGGTTTGGTAGCTCATCAATTAAAATGGCATTGCTACAAATCAGCACAGGCTTAAACCCTCTACCAACAGCCCCTTGGTATATAACAGTGACAGAACACAAAACGCTAGGAATTAACCAGCAAAAGTGCATTACAGAAACAATAATAAAAAAATTGGCCAACCTCATTACAAAAATCTGAGATATTATGAACATTCACTGTGACTGTGAAATAGACACAATGCAGTGTGTTCAAATAGTACAAATTTCAATCCTGATCAAAATGGCGTACAGGGTTCAGGTATTGGCAATTCCTAATCCCATCACTGACAGGATTCAAAAAGGATTAGGATGGTTTGTAAACAGAGGTAAATTTTTAAAGTCACCTTTAAAACACTGGCTTTGCCTGCTAAAAAGAAGGAATAGGAATGATAAGCATGAAAGAAAGATGGACTTCCCTATTTATTAAAAGAATAGCAACTATGGTAACCAGTGATCTAACAGGCCTGCCCAACAAGCTGTTCACCACAACCAGACCCATTCATCCTGAAATACCCTTTCACATGACGTCTTATTACACATACCCTCCCGCATATGCAACAATACCGCCTTGAGGAAACTTATGTCAAAGTCAAAAGATGTACCCTACATAATAAGACAGCCAGAGAAATATATGGGCTAGTAAACACAATGCAGCATAAAAATAGAATAGAATTTAAATACCCAAATTATGCTTGGAGCAACATATGGCTCAGTATCATGAACAGCACTGTAACAGCCAAGGTATGTTCAGTATGGTATGACATGGTTAGTGAAAATATCACCACAAACCAAAAGGTATCTGAAATAAACCTATCGGCAACAGACAGCTGCCCACATTGTGGAAACACAAACACCCTAGTACACAGGATAACATGCGGACAGAATCAACAGCATGTAAGCTATCTGTTAAATTTTGTAACTATGTCACAAAATTTTATTCCCAGAACCACGTGTTAGGTTGAATACTAGTATTGCATTTCATTTTCTAAAATTAGTTTCTGTGATAATTCAAGATATGAATCAGGTTTTTATAGCTTTCAAGGTAGTATTTTCTGTTACATTAGTTTTCTGCATTCGCCTGGAGTGGAAGTTCATATTTAAATTATTTATTTTTGGCTAAAGTATTAATGTTACGAAATTTTGTATAATAACGTAAGTAATGTTTACTTAAAGATCTAGCTATTTTTAAAATTTTAGAGTGATTGAATTATTTTTATAGTCAAGGTAAAATTAGATGATGCTAGGTTTTCTGACATGCAATTTGATATCTGATCAGCCTCCCAAGATCTATCCATGTGAATGAGGAAAAGAGCTTGTTCCCATGGTGCGTGAGAGAGCAGTCGCCAGGAATCTTCGAGAAGCAGGGAGTGCGAGGTGATATAGACGAGTACATTCACTTGGTCGGTCTCAGTCATACAGAAACAGTCGGCGCGACACGACGTTAGCCTCAGTCTGCCAGGAACCGCAAACTCAATAACATGTAGTTCAGTCGGCTAGGAACAGTACGAGTGACAAGATGTAGTCTCTAGCAGTTAGCTTTGAAAACCTTAGGCTCGCTAACATGCAGCGTAGATCACTCAGTTTTATTATAACATTGAGTTTAGATAGTATTTTTCCAAATGAGTCCTTGGGATTGTTTAAATTCAGCATTAAACAAATATTGGAACTATGGGAGCATATGATTTACTTTTATTAGATTTCCAACTAAAGGTTTGAACTGTGAACTTTGAGGTGTGGTCTGGCTCGAACGATTAATTGAACTTGCAAAAACATTCCTTTGGTAAAATTGTCTGATTGCCAGTGCAGTTTTCTGACTTTGTGAAATTTTGAAGAATATAGTTATCTAACGAGAATGAACTAGTGAACATCATTTGAACTTATACCTGTCCATAGCTTTTTGTTAAATAAGCTATGTGGCGGCCAGGTCATGATTTTTAAGTCAGAACTGTAACATCCTAGGCTACGCACGGTCAGAGCTAAGATAACGTGTTTATGCTCCACCCCAAGCATAAGCTTATCGTCTTACAGGCTCTGGATCTGGACTAGATGAAGAATTGCTCTCCTAGATAGGGCATCACAACTTGCCTTCAATGTAAATGAAATTCTTGAACCAGAAAAAGTCAGATTTCCTTCTACAAAACAAAATACCATACTATGGTTAATAGGAAACACCATTGTCATTGTAATACAAAGTGAAAACAAAAAAATTTGAAGATTACATTGGCTAAATGAACATCACATATTGTGAAATTGTAAAACTCCAAAATTACAAAAAATATTATGCGAGGATGTTAGACATCATGATGACAGAAAACCTACCTTAAATAAATAGGGAGAATATTCACCAATCACACAAGTGACCCATGATAATTCCCAGTTCGATGTAGAACTTGTCATACAGCATATTCGGATAAATATAATAAAAAGCCATTATGCCACAAGTAGTAAACTGAAACGACAACAATGACATGATGTCATTTTGACTGTGTTTCGCGCCAAATATTGCTTGCAACAAACATTAGATAGGTGCCCAATCAAGCAAAAGGAAGAAAAATAACTGGAGTGTGTGAATCTTAGCTGAGATACGAAAGTATATAATTTAATTAGTTTTGTTTTGCATTATTCAAGAAAGCAATTTTGTGATTTATGTAATTTTTGTGTTGTTTTGTAATTAATAAAATTTAATTTAAAAAAAATAGGTTTTTTGCTTTCTTCCAAAAGTTCGTTGCTTCTGCCCTGAGTTCAAATTCCAGTGAATGCAGGAATTTTTAAGACCAGTTTGATCATATGAGCTATGCCAGATCATTCTGTGTTTTAGATGCCATGTTAAACTGTAGGTATCAGAGGAAAGGAACTGATTGTCCTACCTCTGAGACAATGGCTTAGTACCTCCTTCGGGAGGATCCAACCAACATTCCAGTTAGTGAAAACTATAGACTAACGTTTTATGTTGAGAGGCAACAGATTTTATCTTGAGCATTCCAAAGCCTCATTCAAGCCGTAGCTTTGTTAATTTACCAAATCAAATTTTTTGTGAAAATTGCTGGAATATATTATTGATATTAAGACCAAATGGTGACTTCCTTTCTGAATAGTTATGTGGATTTAGACATTTTTTTATTATTTCCTATCAACCTTTATATTATAATTCTTTTTTAGTTAAATATTTATATCTTTTCATTATACCCATTATGGCCCTCCATTATCTTTTACTATAGTTACTGCATTTTAGATAAAATTACATTGAATATGCCAGTGCTTTTCTGATTGGTGTATGTGATTCTTCATTTTTTCTTCAGACCGCTCAACACCAATTGGGAAAATGATCGATTCTTACCTGAAAAAGGAAACTGAACTGTCAGATAAAGCCATTCATTTACTGTTTTCTGCAAACAGATGGGAACTTGAGTAAGTATACATATTTCTGGTTACTTTTTGTTGAAGTCAGTATATGTTTGTGGGACTTTTGCTTATTTATTACTGCTACTGGTAGAAAAATACAATTGTTGCATTTCAGTCTAAGAGGGCATATGTCTTTTGTTGCAGAATTCTTATCTGTGTTGTAAAATTCAGTGTATTTCTCCTTTAAGTGTTTCAAAGTGCTTCAGAGTAAAATAATTCCTACTTAACATGCCAAATATTGTAATTTATGCTAGGCATGTAACAAAGTCTTAGATTTTTTTTTACATTCATTTCATAGACTAAATATGATTTTGATTTGATCAGGTATGAGAGCCATCTTGGACAGGTTGAACAATATGGGATATTATTAAACCTAATAACATAAATTATACCAAACATGGTGGGTGAGTGGTCAAGTCTGGCCTCATATTTGGAAGGATATGGGTTTGAATCCCCATCCGGCCATCCAGATCTGGGTTTTCCATGTTTTCCCCAAATTATCCCAGGTGAATGCTGGGATGGTTCCTTCAAAAAAGTCATGGCTGAAGGTTAAAATCAGTCAGGTAAATAGAGCCAGATCTGGAGGGAGGGAGAAGGGGAGGCAAAATGGGTATATGTTTGCAAGGGCGTGGCAATCTCTCAGTTTTTGCTCCGGCTGCAATAATTCCTTGATCTGCCACTGCAGGTAAATCAATAAGTTTGATATTTAATTTATCTGTGATGAAGAGTATGCTCTGATGGCAATTTCCCTGCACACTCAATTTCCTCTTTTCTTTTACTCACGTGCTTTTGCTCTTTAAAATTTTTAATTTTTAATTCTTTCAGAAGATTTTGGTAAATTATTCATCACTTTCTCATAAATGTTTTGCAATCCCTAACTTCCGTATCTATAAAAGAAATTTTTTCCCACACCCTTATGTCTCATGGTCCAGGTCATCATTTTCTCTTCGTGCACTTCTATTCATTTTGCACCAATATCTTTCCATATCTCATCACTAATACATGCTTTGTACACTGCCAGAACATACCAGATTTAATATTGAATGCCTGGGACTATTTTATGGACAATGTTCACTCCCCTCATGTGGTTTGGTTAATCCCAATCCAGCTCCTTATTTATATTGGTGACTGATTGTGTTGTACAGTAATTTTCTTACACAAATCTAGCTGCCCTCCTTTGCACCCTCTCCAACCCCCGTAATACCCAAAATATGTATCTCACACTACACCATCATATGCAAGTAGTGGTCTCACCTAAGTTTTGCAACCCAATTCCCTCTAGAATAATGAATTGAAATGTTAAACTGCTCTGAGGAATTCCAATTTTCATTTCCCCCTTTTTTTTTTTTGATAATGCATTTCCTATCCCAAGTCTTTGCTTTCTACTTTATAAGAATTCCTCCACGCAGAAAACTTTTTTTTTTCACCTACTCCAGTGTGAGTGTGTGTGTGTGTTTTTTTTTAACATTATTTAACACCAGTCTATGGCTCACACTGTCAGATGACTTAGAAAAGTCTAGTGCTCCATTATCAACTTGCCTCCTTTGTTACTTGTTGAATGAAGGGATTAATAAAAGGTGGGGAGAAAGGAGTTAATTTAGGTAATCTATATCTATCTATATATCTATAAATGAGAAAACGAGAAAGTTCGGATGTGTGTTTGGATGTACTTCTGGAATCAATAACGCCTTAATAAATCAACATATTTAAATGAAATTTGGCATGAAGTCAGTTAATTGCGTACGAAGTGACATAGGATAGATTTTATCCCGCAAAAACGCATAGTTCTTTTAGAAATTGCCATTAATATCAATTCTGAAACAACAAAGAGTTTCCTACTTCGTAGATAGCCGTGCCACGTTTACTCTTTGCTTTTTACGTAAATCGCAAACACTACTTTTCAGAAATAAAAGCAAAAACCTTCTTACATATGCAAGTTTGTGTTTAGTTTAAAAGCCATAAAACCGACGCACTTGACAAATAATAGTTTGGAAGCAGGAAATATAAATCTGTACTTAACCTTAAATTTAAAAAATAGGTAGGTACTGTTGTCAAGTTCGCAAAGAGATGTTTTCATTTGCGTACATAAAATAGTATGACATATCAAATAATACACCATAATTGAAAAAAAACGTACAATGCTATGAGTATACCATCACGAAAGTCGGTTCACTAAAAGTGCAAAATGTCGTAGTTCTATCTCGGTTTAATTTATTTCCTGTTTCTTTTTTGGGGAGTAGTTTACGTCGCGATACATCACGTCACACCGTGACGTAGTGCTTATTAAAGTTTCTTAAATAACTGATAACTAAATTCCTCTTGACTTTTGCTGTGACAAGAAGGTTTTGTTTTCATTCTGGTCCAAGCAGAATTTCAATCTAACCACAATCTCCGTTAAAATTGTCGCTACAAAATCAAAGCCTCAATCACAATAATTTTATCTTAAGTTATTGATGTGTATCGCGACGTAAACTTGAACCTACAGTCTCTGTATTACAAATTATTTTTGCCGAAATTTAAAACTTAACTAACCCTTTTTATTTTTTGTTCAGAATTTTTGTACAAATAATAGAGACTATGATTCACGAAACTGCTTTTTACTTACTGTTCAATATTCTGCAAATATCTATCGAATGCTACACTTAAAACGAATATATTCAATGGGCTAATGTAGAAACTTATTGTTTCATGAAGTAACAGTGGAAGTCGTTTACAACGCAATACACAATTTACAAGGAGCATATGAAAGCTGCTTACTTATTACTAATAATAACTAAGTTCCTTCTGCCTGATGCTGTAATAAAAATCAATCTGGTCCAGGCATCATTTCAACCAAACCACTATCTCTGTTAATATTTCCGCTACAAAATCAAACTATATTGAATGCAATTATACACCTTACTAAATTACGTAACAGTCACTTTATCGAGATGTTAACTTGACCAGCAATATTAACGAAAGTTGTCTTAGAGTTGTAGAGAATTATGGACTTTTCGTTGTACACTGTAAGTTACAAGCATTTTAGTATAATTTTTTAATTACTATTACTCCAATAACTGTCATGATGCTGATGACATACTTCATGCGGATGAATGTAGTTTTAGATGAATTCAGTATTTAATTTACACATTGCCAACGTCCTTATTTGGGTTCATTTAGTATCGCGATCTGAAATAATGAGTCAAGTTTATTTCGCCATTCATAACGTCACTAACATGCAAAGGCACTATAGTGAATGTATTAATGCGCAACTGATAGAAGCTTTGATTTTCTAGCGCAGTGGTTCCCAACAGGTGGTCCGCGGACCCCCAGGGGTCCGCGAGCTATGCCAGAGGGGTCCGCAAAATGCTATTAGAATAAAAAATATATTAAATATATTTCGTATGATAACAAATTTTTTGTTTTGGCCGTTTCCTGCATGAGCAGAGCTTTAGCGAACGGCTAACTTCTGCGTCTAGCAGAAAATAGTTCTGCTGTATGCCGTTAGACTGCGCGCGCTGCCTCTTTGCAGCTGACAACTGACAGTCACTTTACACAGAAATTCGTATTTCAGACGACAATCGGCCATTGTTAATTTATTGCCAGTGCTTTCACAGACCGTGTTCAGTATTCAATATTCTGTATTACAACAGTAGTGTTTGTAAAGCGTTGTTTTTCGCGGAAGCTACAGTTCGTGTAGTTAAAAATGGACCGTTGGTTAAAAAGTGGTTCGTTAAAACGAGAAAGGTCTACAGATGAAGAGGAAGGTAATGCATTTGATGTGCAAGCAGATTGAAAGTTTCAAGTTTGGAACCTAATATTTCAGAAATAATGAACTCAAAGGTCAGATTGAACTCATCTCATTAAGAATTGAAAATTAAAACTAACTGTATACTGATGGAGTACTTTCA
>JARYHS010008141.1:0-34000 GCA_031002005.1 Vandiemenella viatica
TTTCCTGCATTTGATAGCTGCAAGTACAAAACATAATCCACATCCCGTAACACTTTATGAATAGATATTGTATATATCGTGTCTTGTCTCGGATTCCAGAAAAAATTAAAATGTAGTCAAGTCTGACGCCCATGGAGCATCCCATTTAACACCAGCTCTGGCTAAAGCCTTAGAGGAAAAGCCCGGCTTATCGAACTAGCCTGCACTCAACGCCGATAATGAGTTTACCTTAACTCGAGGGAAGCAGTCTTGTTTAATGGCTCAGCCGACGCAGCCAGTATTTGAGGCGACCGGAGAATTTGGCTTCTGAAGCATAATATAATAAGGCACATGGAAATTTGTTTTAATACTTGATGCAGTTTGAAATTTAAAAGCTTCGCTGCCTGCTCCCAATAATTTGTGTGTCTCCTTGATTGTCTTTCCGAAAAAATTATTATTGTTATTTTTCGTACAGAATGGTTGTTCGGGAAGTCTTCAATGATCAGACACTGAATAACAGTTTCTGTGACCAGATTGTTTTTAACTTTAATATTTGATAATTATTACTATTTAAAAAGTATACATTTATTTGTTAGATTTCACAGTCAATCAAAACATTTTAAATATTTCTTCTTTGGTAAATCTGTACGAAGCTACTTTGTAGATGAAGGTCCAATAGACAAATAGTAATAACCGTAAAAGTTTTTCGTTACATAAGGTATACCAAACTGTTTCAGACTGTAGGATTATAATCTACTAGCCTCTTACCCGCGACTTCGTACGCGTGGATTAAGAATTTGTTTGCCAGAATTAAAAATAGAAAAGTTGTTGGTAACGAAGGATTGGTCCCAAACAATATCGAGTCTACATAATATGACAGGAAAGCTATCACTATATCATTCTACCGTCGAACCTGCCTCTTGAAGAGAATCAATTTCCAACATATTTCTGTCACTATGATTTCAAAATTTCGTGACTACAACTGTTAATCATACTGGAAAAAATATCCTGTGCCCTTCATACAGCTTTCCTTATAAAATTCCATCACAACGATATAGCCATTTAGTCGTCAAAACGTAACAAAAAGACAGAGACTTACTTCCGTATTTATAATAATATTACTGTGGTTCACACTCACACTCTGACTGCGAACAACACCTGAGGGATCATTATAACGTAAAAAAGTGTACACCTACAAAATTGCAAGACTACCTACGATTTGCCTCGCATTGCACCCCTAACTTTATAATATCTACAGTGTACCATTCAATCCGAATAACCTACGGCCCAGGCCTAACTCTTACGATGAAACACAATTTTTAAAAATCTTAGCCTCCCCGGAGATTTGAAACGGAGACCACGACGCTCGAAACCAAGCTCTTTAGCCACTGAGCTGCCAGTTCACTACACGGAAACACGGTCTGGAGACGTCCACATCCAACGTGTCTGTCTATCGCCGTATTTCGAAGTTATGAGACAATATGTGTTATTTATACAGATAATTTTTCAACCAAATATAGACTGTCTTTTTCTCCTTGTTGCAAAGGATAAGTGTACAAAGTTTCACCGAGATCGGATGAAAAACTGTGGATTTGTATCAAGAAAAAAACAAACCAACAAACAAACAAACAAACATATATTCATCTTTATATATAAAGATAAGGGTTCTTGTTTTATGTTTAATTCATCATAGGATTCTATAGCGTCATACAAAACGATACAACACATTCATCTTCGACAACAAGGAAAATATTATTCAGCAAAATTGCAAAACTAAGAGTTTCTTTTTTTTTAATAAATAAAAAAAGATAAGGAGGATGAAACAAATGTGACAAACCATTCTTATAATCTTGCAGTTCAGGTCCATTAGAAGGAGAAATTGAACTTTTTTTTTTAATATTCTGAATCGTATTTACAAATACGGTGTTACTTAATAAAATACATAACTGCAGTTGAATATCAAATATATAAAATAATCACTAAAACAAAATTGGAAGCAGTGGAAGGTATTATAATAATTAACACTGTAATGAATTAAAAAGTGCAGTGCCATTAGGGCACTGAGTGGTCCCACGGTATGTGTGAATATTGCCGATGCGTTGTGTCAACGAACAGAAACGTGACTGAACCTAAAGCGTCCAGGATTTACACGCACCTTGGGGGGTGCTGACAACGTCCGACTCAACGCGGACATTAAGCGGATTTATAACCCCCATAAATAACTGAGACCCGCTTTCTATTTTCGCACGTTTCGGAAAGTTCCCGCCGAAAACTGGCGCAGACTAGCAAAAATAAACCTTAGTGACGTTTCCTAGTAAATGAGTGCGTTATGAGAGTAGGGGAAGACGATCCAGCCAATAGAGAAGCCGCCTCAATTTATTGCCGTGTTGGTGTTTTTTTCTTGTCTGTTCTGGGGCCAATGTGACGCTGGTACTTTGGCGCGGATTGCGGTGATTCACCAAGAGCCGGACCCGACATCGCGTTACGAGAAGTACAGAGTCTTGCTCGGAGGAGAAGGACGTACGACGAGACATTCTGGTGCAGATCTTCATCTAGTACGGCCGAAGTGATTTTCGCGGAGTACGAGTCGGCAGCTGGGAACGCTGCCACCACGCTGTGCCGGTCGAGGTAGCTGGACGACCTCATGTGGCGCTGGTCTTACCTGGTCGCTGACCTGGGCTGTGAACAATGGTAAAAGCTACGGCCCGGACGGAAGCTCATGCAATCGTTCCACCCAGTAATGACCCTGAGATTTTGCAATGACCCTGAGATTTTGCTCTAACTGTTTGACATTCAATGATATGTAATTGTTAACCTCAGAATAAAAACAAACTTCGTGTTTGCCTAATTTCACAATAATAAATTGTACACCCAATTTTCAATTTTCCTATTCATTACAATAATATTTCATGTGATTAGCTGAAGATTAAGTATGATTTTTGATATTCCAAATTGATAATTTTGCTAATGATAAAACAGTATGACCCAAAAGTAAACGTCCCCAAGGTAGACGTTACAACATGGCACCCTTTAAACGTGGGGCTATCGAAATATGAATGATTGCAAGAGTTTCTATGAAGCATTGATATTAAATAAATGGTGAAATTTTATTTCAGTGGAAACCAGATGATCCAGCAGAAAACTTTTATTTTATGATTATATGTGATATGTTAATGCTATGCCATTGAATTATTTTATTTTAGTCCTGCAACGGAGATGGATGCAGTTTGAAAATCATACTATATGATGTATTGTGTTGATACATGTTCAAATCGACGTTGAAAAATGATTTTGTTTGTCAATGGTGGAAATATGATGTGATGATTGTCTTTCATTCGATATGTTGTTGTGTTGTTGAAATATGATTTTGGTTTTCTTTCGATTGTGATGTGGTTTTGTCGAATTTTGGTAGTGAATGGTAATGGATCTGTTGAGACGATTTCTCGAGACTGGTGTGTAATGGTAAGATTGTTTCGTCGATTCAGCGTTGAAAAATGGCATGTTTGATTTTTTGAATGTCTTCTGGGACTGGCTATTACTTTTTATCTTTTTCGTATCTTGCTTATTCGTGTTTTATGTGTGCTGACGTGTCGACAGAATATTCATTGTGATTTACCTGTGGTATCGGGAGTAAAATTACGTTTGCTGGAAATCATATGTCACGAGAAGTGTTACTGCACGTATGTGTTTTTAAGTTGATGGTTGATTTTAAATTAAAGCGGGCTGACATCTATTTTTGGTTTGATTTCTTTCCATATGATCACTAAGATCTCGCGTTATGCTGAAATTTTTCTAATTGTTTTTTAAAACAAATTCAAGGACTATTAATACGTGATTTATGTGCGCAAAGGTAAGTTCAGTGATTGAATTTTTAATGTCTTGTGGGGATATGCGGAGGCTGGTCTCAGTTCATTTTCTTTGATACCGTTGTGTGATCGAAATTTCTATTGATTCTGATGATCCAGTAGCTTGTTCAAGTTGTCTATTTTATTTTCCTTGTGGTATTCGCGGAGTGTTCGTGGAGATTGAATTACGGGGGGGCCGTAAAGATAATTTAAAGGGAGGTTTGACTAACTTTTATGGCGTAAACGATTCTCTAAATTAACACTGCTTTCAAATGCGATTGCTAAAAGTTGAATTGAATGCTGCTCCGGAGTGGAAAGTTTATTAAAATGGCACAAAGTTTGAATCAAACGGAGTTAGGAAATCTTGACGTAGCGATGGAAGGAAATAACGCGAATTTGATAGATAACTCCGCGATCGTGAATTTTGAACAAACTCCTAGTGAAGCGGGTAGTATAGTTTGCGCTCCCATCAATGATTCCCCGGGACGAACAGTGCAAGCCCATTGCAAAGCAAGCAGGACGTAATTCTAGCGCCTCCGCTAAATGATTTAGGTATTTCCCAGATTTTGGGGATGTTACAACACATGAATGAGAACCTCACTGCCCAAATGAACGAAAAATTTACTGCTCTTAGCGACCAGCAAGAAAAATCCAAAGAGCAAATGAACGAAAAACTTACTGCTCTTAGCGACCAGCAAGAAAAATCCAAAGAGCAAATGAACGAAAAACTTGCTGCTATTAGCGAACAGCAGGAAAAATCCAAAGAGCAAATGAACGAAATAAATGAAAAAATTGACACAAAGCTGGATGACTTCGGGAATAAACAGGTTGAAATAATGGAACAATTTAAAGTAGATTTACGGAAAGAAATGTCGGAAATGATTCTTGGTCATTCCGAAACAATGCAGTCTTCCGTAATGAGTGAAATAAGGATTGTCAGGACGGAATCACAAGCAAGAATTAAAGTGCAACAAAATCAAATGACTGAAGAGGAAAATTCTAAAGAAATAGGAACCAGAGACATGGATAGAGAATCTAAATCGGATGTGCGCACAATAGAGCCAGGCAGAAAATTGGTTGAAACTGAGAGGAAACAGGAAGACCGCGTGTGTGAAGATAACAGTTTTGCATTATCAATTACCGAATCTACAAAGATCAGGATGGTTGAAGAAATAAAGTCCATCAGGCAACAGCTATGCGCTATCGCACCCAAACCAGGAAAAGGAAAAATCATAAAAATGAAACCAAGATTATATGTATATGGTGAAAGAGGATATTTGAAATATGTGAAATTTTTGCAACTGCAAGAAACATTTGACGTGATCCGACGGAACCGTAACTGTTGCGATAGGCTCCAGGTAGAACACCACAGGTGGGCTGGTCTAACGACCCAAAAGGTCTTTCACAGTGAGCTAAAAGGAATTCCCGGCTTGACTGCAGTGCCAGAACATATGTTTCGCCAGAATGTTTGTGTAGACATAGGGACAACAAGTGACCAACAAAACCGTAACAGATCGTTGATTGTCGATGAACAGATATGTTTGATGCATCGAATGATTTTTAGTATCGATGCGCGTGAGAGCACAAATTTTGATTGCGAAAAATGGATTCAAAGATTACATGGCCGTTTAAAATATTAATAAGATGACGGAGCCAGTTTTGAAATTCCAGATTTATGTAAATGACCGTGCAAGATTTTGGTTTAAGTTTGTTGTAAGTGAAATGTAAATGCAGTACAGATGACGTAGTTTTAAAATTTGTATTGCTAACTAAGGAAATGCATCAGAATCCGTAGAGGTAATTTTAAATTGATAAGGTAAAGATATTTTAGTCTAAGAATGACATTTTTAGTTTGTTTGTAGAAAACATTTCAAACCTATGACGAGCGGCAACAATAATAATACAACCCTAGAGTGAAAAATGAAACGTTGATTGTTTATTAATATAAAACTTCCATACGCAGCAAAAGCTATTATAAAAATAATAATAATAATCCTCGGAGAAATTGTTAGAAGTGAAAGATCGTGTTTGATTACGGTTTCAATTCGAGACGGGTTTGCCAAAATAGTCGCGACGATTGTAAAATCATTAATATTCCGTGTCATTGAGTTGTGGATTAAAATTGGTTGGAGTTTGACCTATTAGAAGAATAAATATTAGCAGTGTGTTGATGTGTTAAAATATTAAGAGCAGAAAGAAATGACGTGTTCACGATAGCGCAGAGTAGATAAAGTTCGTTAAATGTAGATCAAGAAATGATCGTCTATGAAGAGTTTATATAAATGAAACAAAAATATTGCGGACCGTGAAACCGAAGAAGGTATAGGCCAATATTATTGTAATGACGAAAAAAATCGTCAGTTTGAGTTTAGAGGATGACAGATAGTCATCGAACTTAGTAGCCGAAGCTAGAATGAACATGTACTTAATAAATGTGAGTATGGATTGTTCCAACACGCTAATAATTTCAAGAAGAGGAAATTCGAAACCATGAATAGATGAAACACTAATGACACGAAGTTATTTAAAGAGAAATGGCTAAGGACGTAATCGTTTGTTGATTAAAAATAAAGTGTTGGGTGAACTATGATACGATAAGAAACAAGAAATACTGATGAAACCGCGATGAAAAATAAATTACTGCGTATAGAATCAGAGGATATGGTGTAAAACAATAAATTTTCGAATACAGGGAAGAAGATTTAATTAAGAAGTATGAAAATGATGGTTGCCGCTAGAAATATGTCATTATCTTTAAGTCTATGGTTACAAGTGCTTATAAAAAAGGTAGTAATAAAAATTAACAATATGATATAATCGTAGGAAATATTCTCTAATTACCGATGTGAATAAACCTATCAGTGCGGAAGATGTAGAGGATTAAATTATAATATTTTAATCTTATTGAAATAAGAGATTTGAAGAGATCGTTTGACAAGTTAACGCTAAAGGTTAATAAGTCAAACTTAGCGAATATAGCCGGGAACCGAGCGGCAGACAGCTGTAATCTTTTGTCCAAAAGCCACAATAGGGAAACGACCCTTCGCGCTGTCGAGAACCAGTGTCTCTGCTACCTGCTAGCCTTAGAAAGTGAAAGCGTTCGCAGAATCGCAGGGGGGGTTTGTTTACTCGAGTCAGCTGGCTTGTCAAATATGACCAGAGACGCTGTTAATGCCTCTGATGTTATGGGAAACATTCAATAAAATCTGTATTTATAATAAATAAATGGAAAAAGATACCAGTCTGGGAAATTATTTCAACAGAGGTTGTTAAAAAAAAGGGAGGCTGTAATAAAATTTTGTAATTAATACAAGCATTAGGATTTAAAATGCTAGTATTTAAAATGCTAGTTCATGTCATGTATTGATTTGACAAATATAACTGTTAGGATACTTTTGTGATGAAAAAGTGAATTAATAAGTAATTATAAGAATAATTGTTAAAAAATTATAGATAATAAATAATTTTGCATATTATAATAATAAAATGATGTAATTTTATTTTAATTGAATATTTTTTTAAAAAAAGGGCAATCTAAGAAAGATTTAAATTAGTTGTATAGAGAATGATATATGTCACATGCTACTCATAAGATATGTAATATGTAGTTATAAGACATGCTGGATTGTCTCGCGAGTTCACTGAGGAATCAAGTAGGGCACAAGAGTAATTCGTGAAGTACAAAGCTATCACATGTTGTATTAAAATAGAGAACTGAAGATGGGTATATCTTAAGAAGTTTGGTAATGTAACTATTAACAAAGATCACAAACAGTTAGAGAATATTAGAACGAACTAATCTCACTCACAAGGAACATTAACCCAATGACCAGAAATAAGTGAAGTTATAGTGAAAAACTGAATTGAAAATTATCCCATAGAATAATTTTCAATTGTACGGGTGATGGGGTAGTTGTAATGAATTAAAAGGTACAGTGCCATTAGGCACTAAGTGATCCCACGGTGTGTGTGAATATTGCCGATGCGTCGTGTCAACGAACAGAAACGTGACGGAACTAAAGCGTCCAGATTTACACGCACCTTGGGGGGTGCTGACAACGTCCCACTCAACCTGGACATTAAGCGGATTTATAACCCCCATAAATAACTGAGACCCGCTTTCTATTTTCGCACGTTTCGGAAAGTTCCCGCCGAAAACTGGCGCAGACTAGCAAAAATAAACCTTAGTGACGTGTCCTAGTAAATGAGTGCTTTATGAGAGTAGGGGAAGACGATCCAGCCAATAGAGAAGCCGCCTCAATTTATTGCCGTGTTGGTGTTTTTTCTTGTCTGTTCTGGGGCCAATGTGACGCTGGTACTTTGGCGCGGATTGCGGTGATTCGCCAAGAGCCGGACCCGACATCGCATTCACGAGAAGTACAGAGTCTTGCTCGGAGGAGAAGGACGGACGACGAGACATTCTGGTGCAGATCTTCATCTAGTACGGCCGAAGTGATTTTCGCGGAGGACGAGTCGGCAGCTGGGAACGCTGCCACCACGCTGTGCCGGTCGAGATAGCTGGACGACCTCATGTGGCGCTGGTCTTACCTGGTCGCTGACCTGGGCTGTGAACAATGGTAAAAGCTACGGCCCGGACGGAAGCTCATGCAATCGTTCCACCCAGTAATGACCCTGAGATTTTGCAATGACCCTGAGATTTTGCTCTAACTGTTTGACATTCAATGTTATGTAAATGTTAACCTCAGAATAAAAACAAACTTCGTGTTTGCCTAATTTCACAATAATAAATTGTACACCCAATTTTCAATTTTCCTATTCATTATAATAATATTTCATGTGATTAGCTGAAGATTAAGTATGATTTTTGATATTCCAAATTGATAATTTTGCTAATGATAAAACAGTATGACCCAAAAGTAAACGTCCGCAAGGTAGACGTCACAAAGCTGATATCAAAAAGTTATGAGGCAGAAGAAATTCCAACTGATTTTAATAAAAATATCATCTTCACACTTCCCAAGAAAGCACAAGCCGACAAATGTGAGAATTATCGCACCATTAGTCTAACATCACATGCTTCAAAATTACTGACCAGAATAATATACAGATGGAATAGAAATGGTAGTAGAAGAGATAATAGGTGAAGATCAGTTTGGGTTTAGGAAAAATCGCGGTACAAGGGAAGCAATTCTGGCTTTAAGATTAATAGTTGAAGGGCGGATGAAGAAAAATAAAGATACTTTTATGGCGTTTGTTGATTTATAAAAAGCTTTTGATAATGTTAGGTGGAAAAGATGTTCAAAATTTTAAAGAAGTCAGGTCTGAAGTATCGAGATAGAAGAATACTTTATAAACTATACTAGCTGGTACCCACGACTTCGTTCGTGTTTGTAAAGAATTAGGATTGGCAGCTACCGACTGCTAACAACGATAGTGCACGATGGGAGACTCGATGCTATTACCACACACAAATGACAGTCATCTGCGCTATGTAGTTCAGGCAGCAAAGTAATATATACGGACACACATGTCTTTGGACGAAGAACGAAAATATCCTTGATCGGCCATTTTCAACCACCATATCTCCCACACTCCCACAGTTACTGAAATTCGGCCAACGTTATGATCGAAAGGTGACTCTGTGTTACTACCACACACAAACGCCAGTGATCTGCGATAGATAGTTTTCGCTGAGAAGTAATACACCATGACACACACGTCTTTGGTAGAAATATGAAAGTGGCGCAGGTCGACTACTTTCAACCACCATTAACTACCGACATCTAACAACCATACTGCACGACAGGGGATAGAATTCTACTACCACACACAAACACAAATGGTCTATGCCATGTAGTTGTGGCAGAAAAGTGACATATGCGGAGACACATGTCTTTGGTTGAAATACGAAAATGCCCTGCATCGACCAATTGTAACCCTAATATCTCCCACAATCCCACTGCTATCGACTTTCGGCCAACGTTGTGCACGACAGGAAACTCCATTCTACTTCCACACACAAATACCTGTGATCTGTGCTAGGTAGTGGTGGCTGAAAAGTGAAATATAGGAAAACACACGTATATTTTTATATATATTTATAAGATAAGAATAAAGTGGTTATAATAAAAGTAGAGAATCATGAGAGACATGCATCAGTTAAGAAGGGTGTGAGACAAGGTTGTAGTCTATCCCCGTTAATATTGTATGTAGAAGGAGCAATAAAGAAAGTCAAAGAAAAATTTCCATGTGGTATAACTGTTCAGGGAGAAAAAATCAGTATGCTAAGATTTGCGGATGACATTGTCTTGTTAGCAGAGAGGGCTGAGGATATTGAGAAATTAATGAATGACATGAACAAAATACTGAAGGAAGGTTTTGGACTGATTATAAATCATAGCAAGACTAAAGTAATGAAATGTAGCAGAAATGATACCAATTACAGTAGATTATATATCAATATTGGATCGGATGTAATAGGAGAAGTAAGTCAATTCTGCTACTTGGGAAGCAAAATTACAACCGATGGCCGAAGCAAGAATGATGTTAAAAGCAGAATAGCACTAGCAAAAACAGCCTTCATGAAAAATATAAATCTTTTAGTATCAAATATTGATCTAGGAATTAGAAAGAACTTTTTAAAACTCTATTTATATAGCACAGCACTTTATGGTAGTGAAATATGGACTTTAGGAATACCTGAAAGAAAGAAAATTAAAGCATCTGAAACGTGGTGCTACAGAAGAATGCTGAAAATTAAATGGACAGACAAAGTAAGAAATGAACGAGTTTTGGAAATGATGGGTGAGGTAAGAAGTTTATGGAAGAAGCTTACAGGAAGAAGAGACTGGCAGGAAGGTATATCTTGAGACATGCAGGATTGGTTTATTTGCTGGTGGAGCGAACAGTCGAAGGTAAGAACTGTAGAGGAAGACAAAGATTAGAATATATGAAGCAGATAATTGAGGACGTGGGTTGTAAGTAGTATGTAGAGATGAAGAGTTTAGCACATAATAGCAAGGGGTGGAAGATTGCATCAAACTAGTCAAAAGACTGATGACAGCAAAAAAAAAAAAAAAAAAAAAAAAAAAAAAAAAAAAAAAAAAAAAAAATACCAAAACCATAATGATATGATTTAAGGATTATTGAAATAACGTTTAATGAAATAAATAACTAAAATATGTCCTAATACGGTCTGGCACTGGAGTTGTCCCATAAATAGGTACAGCTGAAATATTTTGAACTTAATTTACGTAATCTACAAATATATCTCTTTAGTTACATCCTCCACATCAACTTCTCAGAATTCCAGTGAGAATTCAGTACTTAAAACTTTATTTTTTTGTGTTTGATTCTGATGGTGAGTCTGTCGACTGTAGTTCATTGCTTGTACTGCACAGCCTGTTCAAGCCCTGCCTTTGCCGTCAATGTGGAAAGGTTTGGGATTTAAGCCGGAACTTCGGTACACAATCTGATGATCACCACAACCCCTTCTACGCTGCTAGCCAAAATTCTGAACAGTGAAATCTGTTTCTGGAACTTGGCTCAAAACAGTTAACCCCGTGTCGAGCACAAGAAGCCGTCACATTGTTTTAACGACTTTGGTCTTGACGTTGAGAACATCTACTGCATATTTCTTATGGAGACATGAAGATTGCTCTCCGAGCGAAGTTTTCCCTTGACAGTGTATCACAGAAGCCACTGAAATTCGCTTTGTCGACTATTTGATCAGAAGTGGCAGCTGATAGGAGCTCAATATGACGTAAAGGAAGCATTAAGACGGCTAAACTAACTAGGTTGTGGTGTTCCCCGAATGTATATGACATAATTTGAAACTATAGTAGATAGAGGATCTATAGCTCCACGGTGGTGTGAAAACGATATATGTATGCGAGGAAGAGGGAGGGGAGGTGGAAGGGGAGCTGAGAAGGAATTCAAGTACCTTTCCTCCTAGCGTAGTCTCTTATAGCACGATCTTGATGTCACGCTTGGTGTCGTAGCCAGTTGGCCCAAAAATGAGCAGCAAGACAGGCGCCGACACGTCTCTCTGTTATGTCTCTACTGGAAATCAGAGAAACTTTTTGTGTTTGCAATGTCTTGAATTGGTTCAACTTTACAGGATAACACATATTTCTTGGTATATGCTCTCAGTGCCTAGAGTTTTTTTTTCCTTAATTAGGTCGGTTATTTGAACTTTAAGAGATTATAGCCGGGAGATGATTTATGTCAGGACACGGGAAAGACTTCGTCCTTCGGCTGTTGGGAGAAAGCCCCCCTGGCGTTCGCCTAGTGGAAGCCATGGAAAGCAGTAATCGCTATGGCCAGACCGGAGACAGAACTCAGGCGTGGTGGGTGAGCAGTAACGCTCTGACCTCGTATTCGGGAGGACGCCGGTTCGAATCCCAGATGGCATCCAGATTTTGGTTTTTCATGGTTTTCCTAAATCACTCCGGGCGAATGCCGGGGTGCTTCCTTCAAAAGTCCATTGCCGAATTCCTTCCGCTCCTTGCCCCCAGTCCTTCCCCCCTCTAATGACCTCGACGAGGCGTAAAGCCATAAACAAAAAAAAAAGAGAGAGAGACTGGACTCGCGTTCTCCTGATCAACAGCCCCAAGCGTTAAACTGCTCACGCATCAGGATCTGTAGGCTGGAAACAGAAGAGCTAAGCACTGCATATTATGTCACTAAATGTTATGGAGTTCAAACTGGCAACAATCTAGTGCTCAAGCCGTTAAACATCTGTGCCTAAAAATTACTTTAACCTTTAGAATTATTTCTTGGAAAATTTAAAATCAAATCGAAGGCTCAGTCTCTGCGATGTTAACACATTATTTGTATAAAATATGTATACCTTTGAAGATTTTATCTCCTCAAGAACTGTTAAAATAACGATTTATTGTAAACATGAATACTTACGGATATTCGGTTGAGATAGTTTTGATATGTGTACTATTTCTCGTTGAGTCCACCCACGTGAGGATAGCGTGCCCTCCTGTCAAGACTTTCACTACTTGAGCTCCATAAACTACAGTGCCTCTTAACTGCTAAGTTCCCTTATAAGGTCGCCTGGAGCTGTAACACCGAAACCGCCTCTTGACTGCTTGTCTCTTCCGGTCTGCCTTATTACTCGTCTACTGTGTGTAACACGAGACATACACTGGAGCAAAATACTCCTCTTCTGCTGCTCGCCGCACCTTACAACTCTACTCCTAGTGGGAGCAAAGAGATTTCGGAAAATTTTATGAACTAATTTTATCCGGACACCGGAGGATGTATACTCGAATAACATTAAGTAACTGCTAGTACTCTGTAAATTTTATAGAAAAGTACTTCAAACTTCACATTCCGTCTCAGGACGATAACAAACTGTAGATAACGAAATTTCTAGTGCAAGATTCGTATCATTTTCTCCATATTTTGACAGAAGCAGCCACTTCAATAGATGATACACGTGTTCAGATATCCTGCAGAATCGGACGTAAGCTTAGGGTTCTTATATTTTACAAACCGTATGTAGGTCCCCATATGACAGCCAACAGTTGTGATATATATAGTTACGATTTTCAATTTACTTAAATTACTGCAGTGGGCTGATTGTTGTTAAAGTATTCCTTTTCAGACCCGACGACGCAGCTCAATGGTTACTATATTTTAGAACTAATTCGATTCCCGATAAGATTTTTTTTTTTTTTTAATGTAATCCCTTTCCTGTGTCTCCATTAAGCAAAGATTGTTTTATATTGTGAAACTGGAATCAATCTGCCGATTTTTATTGTTATTTTTAGGAAGCTTTACGGATCTTCTCTAGCACAATATATTAATATACCTCCCTGACGAGGATCCAACACAAAAATATTTTAATTGTTCTACCATTCAAACGGCCGCTAATTTAGGTGCTTGTACGTAAATTGCACAAACGCCACAAAACTTGCAGCAATAAGCAAGGACATTTGTACATTTAAAAATCTGATATTGATTTAACTACTGTACAATAAAGTCAATGAATGACCGTAATCTTAATATTCATGATTACTAAAAAAATGGGTTTAATCTTCATTAAATAACACAGCATCTTATGCTTCCGTTTATAAATATAAGTTTTGATTCACAAATATTTAAATCCATAGGTGGAAATTTTCTTAAAAAAATTCTTTAATCATACTAAAATAATACACTCGTGGAAATGCTATGAATATACAGCATACTTTCGTCTATTCTATTTTATCCTTAACCAAAAATTGAAAAACTGGGATTTTTAGTTTAAAAAAGCACACCCAGGAAGCTAATATTGACTCTAATGAAATCTGGTAGATCTTAAGACTTGAAAACTGAATGTAAGAGAGAACGGAAGAAACACATTCCAAAAAAACTGTCAGTGTGAGTACTAAAACAACCTCACACGAATCATATTTGCAGATTTAGAGACAAGCAAAAATTGAAACACTGTGGAAAATGGGAAATTAGAACAAGTTGCAGAAAGCTAATAGAAATTGGGTATAGGGAAAGCCTCAAACCTACGAATACCAATCATACACTGAAATTAGTTGATAAGAGAAAAGGGAACAAGCAGGGTGAAAAAGAGCAAGTAATGTAGTTGCATACATATTCAGGAAAGAAAAGTGGTAACAGTTCATTAAAATTACAATTCCGAATTAATTCTTTTTGCTTGTCCCCTGTCTTCTCCACTCTCTAATGATCCATAAAAATGTGATAGAAATAGAGATATTAGTAGTAATGATATCAATATTACACAATGAATTTAATTAATAACTTGGTATTTAATACACTAAATTGATAGGAGTATTTCTTAAATACTATTTTTTAGACTGAAGTGATTTTGCAAACAGATTCCTGTTTCTGAGGTCGGTTTATTTTGGTTGAAGAGTTGACTATTTCTTGATCTTTAGTAATTAACGTAAGTAGATTATATTTTAATTATCACTGTTGATTTGATAAAAAATTTGCGAAACACTCCTATCAGTACTTTGTATTTTTGGATTAATAGGTGTGCATTCATAAAAATGTTCGGCTTGTTTCGTTTTTTTGATGGAATTTACCCGGAAAGAGCTGGGATAAATTTTCTATGAGCCCAAAACAAGAGTATTCTCCTTAAACTAAAAACTAAATGTATTCCCTTAGATCGATATGGTATATGTAAATACTTGTATATATATGACCAACCTTGATCAAACTTAAAAGAGAATATTTCTACTGCATCCTCTTTTTCACTTAAATGGACGTGATATAAATCGATAGCTTAATTTCGTCGTAACTGTTGAACATATGCTTAATTAAAAAAGATACATGTCAGTTCAATTGATAACCTACTCCTTTTAAAGAAACAGTTAGTATAGATCAAATGTATTCGATTGCGAAATTTCGAGTTGTTTAACTTAAATGCATTATTGATTTACTGTATTTTATTATTTTCAATTGTGTAACTGTGCTACATCAATTTTTCCGGAATTTTTGTGGAACCTACTCTCAGTATCTTCTATCAACTAATAAAAGATTAATTTTCAGTTGAAAGATAACGCCAATGCAACTGTTTAGTTTATTTATTGTTGCGTCGTACGCGTTTCACCTCTCATCGAGGCATCATCAGCGACGAAATTGCGTTACAGTTTTTATGTACAGTTTTATATGCATATTTATCCTATTATTACTTAATTGTGAGAATGAGATATTTTTATAGCTGATAGTTACTTACTCTTTACATTTGTTAATTTGGTATGCAGCTGCGCATGTCCGGTTTCTTATACAAAGCATCTTTTGCTTGTATCATATTTACAATATTGTGCTATCTCATCATTCAGACGTCTGTTGGGGCCAGGTGGTTTGTTTATGACTTATCTCTGGTGCGCTTTCGCGTCCTTCGGTTTTCTGCTGTGGCCATCTTGTTTGTACATGTCATGGTTTTTGTTTTTTGTTTTAACTGCTTAACGTCTCTTAATTTTTTTTGTCTGTCGAGTTTGTGTATATTAGATACAGTAACGTTTTATTTGTGTGGTTTATTCAAGCGTTATCAAAGACTTTAATCTATTAAACTACTGGATTGATTACGTAAAATTTGGCAGCTTTGCTTCTTTGGTAGGTGAGAGGGATGAAGGGAAAATGGTTGGTAACCTGAGTAACTAATATTTTCCTACTGTTGCTGAAATCGTGATCAACGATGAGTGCTGTAAATACCATAACGCAAAGGGAAACTAGCTTAATAGTTTACTTAAAAGTTTATTCACTACAGTTAACATTCCTTGCTAAAGCTAAGATATGTACAGTAATTTTGAAAATGGCCAGTGATCTGATGGGTATATTAGTATATGAACCTGTTGTGCAGATTCTTCTATTATCATTTCAATTATTCTATTGCTTTTAATTTCCCTCCGGTTTTCGAAACATCATGAAGGTGTTCATAAATATACTGATTACCTTTCATTATAGTTTGAAGGTATTTTGTACAAGAGCCTCCCAGGATAATTAAACTTTATTTTAATGCTGGGCTCATGAAAATGGTTTGTTTACAAGCTGACGTGTAGGCGTGCCATACATTTGGAAAATCTATTATTACATGTTAAATGGAGATGCATTCTAACAAACTGAGAAATGGTAATACGTTATCGCCTTGTAAAATGAGTATTGAAGAGGAAACTCATATAAAACACACGAAGCAATGCAGTGTAGAAGCTTCGAAGGAAATGCAGTGTTTTATCTCTGCGGCTACTTCACTAAATGAGGAACAAATTTCTAGTGGTGAAACTATTGAAACTGATCCGGTTAAACACCAACTGACACACTCTCAACCTGCACGGCCTGGGCTGTTTAACACCGTTAGGTAAGTGTTTTCTGGCCTCGCATTCGGGAGGACGGCGGTTCGAATCCCCGTCCGGGCATCAAGATTTGGGTTTTCCATGGTTTCCCAAATAACTCCAGGCAAATGCCGGAATGCTTCCTCCAAAAGGCCATGGCCGAATTCCTTCCCATTTCTTGCCCCAATCCTTTCCCGTCTCTAAAGACCTCGCTGTTAAGAGACGTTAAGCAGTTAAAAAAAAAAAAAAAAAAAAAAAAAAAAAGTGAGAGTTTGCACACCACAAATTTTACGGGATGATTGATAGTTTCCTCGAAAGCGACATACTGAATGATTTGTTCCAAATACTACAAATGACTTTTCCTAATCACTGATTCCTATGCATTTTTTGGATTGGAAGATGAAAGGAACAAGTTTTGGTTCGAAATGTCAATTTATAGCACGGCCGATAGTTCCAGTTTTTGTTGACATCCGCGATCTGTTTGAGAGACAGGATCAAAAGATAAGACAATTGATGACTAATTTGCAAGACGGTTTTTAAAAAATTGTCTTAAGATTCAATATAATATCAAAATACTAAATGGATAAGAAGTAACACGCGAGAAAAGACTATTTTGTTACCAGAAGGCATTCAGAGCGAAAAAATTACAAATCAGGAGTAAGCTCATCGGCAGCATTAAATGTAGAACAGACCTCACCATAGTCGAGTGAAAATTATGTGAAAGATAGTAAATTAAACTGGCATCTAATATGTATGAAATGTTCTCGGGTGACTAGCTGAGTCTAGAATGCGTTGTCACACGTTATTTCGGCGGCTAAATACATTGTCGCCATCTTCTGGTGAAGTCACCCGAGAACATTTCATACATTATCAACGCCGAGAAAGACTTCGTTCATATATATTGCATCTAATTATTTCGAAACTGTTTATGTTTTATAACGAGAGCCAAGTTCTATTTTCACTGTTGCTTAGGAATTGAACTGGTAGTATAGTAACATAGATAAAGTTTGAACAACTAAAAATCTGATTTGTACGTATTCAATGTCAAATTCTTATCTAAAAGTTGTATAGTTGTTACTTCAAGAAAATAGTGCGTAGCGTAAATAAAACAATAACAATCCCCCTTAAGTTTGCGATTCTTCCCGCCTACAGTTAATGAGCAGAAATACATTTTATATTTCATTTCCTTAAATTCAAAACTGCAACCAAAATTAAAATACGTTGATAGAATTTAACATTGTAATGTTCATTATTTTTGACAGTTTGCCTCACATCAAACGAGCTGCTCTATAATAGCAAGAAATGTGGAGTTACGTTTGGCTGCTTCACGTGCAGTTGTCTTTTCTTTAGACAGGTCTCGCTTAAAAGAAAGATTTTAAACGACAGTGAGAATGACTACGAAAAAATGTCTAGTCCAACAATTATGAACCGATTGTGGTGAGTAAGCGGTAACACTATGGCTTCCCATTTAGGAGAACGCACGTTCGAACACCATCCGGCCATTCAGATGTGGGTTTTCCATGGTCTGCCCATATCATCCCAAGCCAATGCCTGGATGGTTGTGTAAAAAGGCCATAGCCAAATTCCTTCCCTTTCTTTCTCCCCATTCCTTTCCCGCCTCAACGTCGACGAGGCGTAAAGCCATAGAGAAAAAACGTGATAAGAAAACAAACGATAAAAATTACACGAGTACACTGAACGAAGAAACAGGATCTTATGACGATGTTAGACGTTCTTAAATATTACAGAAACCGCTCTCAAAATAAATAATTGAGAACTGCTGCATTTAAAGTCGATTTGAAATTTCACTTTGAAGTTCTACACTGGCAGAAATTTAAAGTGATACACCCAGATAGGAATGGTGGAATTTTAGTAAGCTTTGTAGATATATCCAGGGTCATGCCAAGAAGCAACGATAAAAAAAAAATGAAATGGATCATGCTAAGTTTATTACCTTGTCAGTAAGAAGTGCGCCCACCTTGAGCATCTGAACATTCGTGGATCCTTACCGGCATTGAATTAATAAGTGTTCGGATGTCTCCTTGGGTTATGTCTCCCTACACCTGCATGTCTTATGCCGTCAGTTGTTGCACAGTTTGTGCTGGGTGACCACGTGATCTAATGTGTCTACTCCTGGCATCCAGACATGCTCTATTAGGGACAAATCTGGGGACCGTGGGGTCCAAATTGCTATCGGCATGTGTTGCGATGGCTAAGTATGATGACGGACATTATCCTGTTTGAAGATGGTGGTTATGGATGGTGGACATGAAGGGTATTACAAACGGCGCTGCACCCCATCCACGTTGTGGTGGGCTGTCATTGTGCCTTCAACAATAACCAACTCAGTCCTGCTGTTGCAACCATGACACCTTGAGACGTTTTGAAATCACAGCAGGGTAAGTAGTATCTCCACTACACCTGCATATATATTGTCGATTATCACTTTGCCCCAGACAGAATCGAGACCCGTCTCTAAACACACATGTGCGCCATTGACGTGTACATTTGCGTTTTTCAATACACCAGCTTAGACGATGCTAGCCCAAGAGAATGGGACATAATGCACAGGGGTCAGAGAGTGTAACCTAGCTTCAAGCAATTGGTTTACATTACTACCTACGGTTGGTTACTCTCTCTTAAACAACTGCTTGGATCTGGCCTGCAGTCACTCGTTTGCCAGCAACAGCAACTCACACAATTTGGCGGTCTTCACGTGCTGTCGTCCTTCTTTATGTACTACCTTTCCCTGCTCTAGGTGAACTAGAGCCTTCTTTCATCCACTGTGTAACAAGGCTATATATACTGGCATCGCACTACGGACAATCCTTCTGGAGATTTCACGATATGATGCACCCATTTCAAACACGCCAATTCTCAGACCTTTCTCGCAGTTAGACATTTGGATGTAGAGGGTCGTCACTCTTCGCCTTAGCATACTTGGTCAATAAGAACTGTGGACAAAAAAGTGTCGTTACACTATACACTTATACACTATAAAACATAGCAGTTTTCATAGTAAAGAGTCCCGTAATTCTCATACTATCACATGTAAAACATTCAATTTTTAATCATTTGGTACTCTTCATATACCTGATATCAAATTTCATTCACTTACCACAACTCCATCTGAGTGTCGCACTTTTATTTTCCTCCAGTGTAACTGCATAAGTAATCATTAAATATTCAGGAAGTAGTTATACACCTACGATAGCAAATACCTAAATAATATGATTATTGATTATGATGTATCGGTAAATTAAAAATTATGATTATTAGCATCTGGAGCAAAAAATGATACGAGATACAAGCGCTTCCAACAAATGATTAACTGTATCTCATTTAGCATTGATTTTTCATGTTTCTTTTTCGGCCAGTTGTGTGAACACGTCAATTTAAGAAAGGATAACATTTACACATCCCTATTCTCGTTGCTCTCCTAAATGTCGTAGTATGCTGGCCGCAAATGACGCCACTCAGCAACGCAGGTATGGTCCGGGTATCTGTTCACTGAATCGTGAAAGTGGGAGGACTATTAGCTATGGCTGAAAAATGGAAGTGCTCTCTTTTCAAGTATTTGACAAGCTCAGAAAATCGCAAACTCGTCTGGCCGACAGCTTGTCGCAGCAATTGAGTGTGGCACCGACCTCCGCCGATGATGTTCAGCTCTCTGCTATTGAACGCCGCCGAATCCATATGATTTGTGTGACGTCTTCCTTCCTACACACCTGGTTCCTCCCGTCCACCAGTCCGCAACGTTTTGACTCAAAACGAATAGTTCATCGGTGAAAGTGACTACGTTAGTCGTTCACTCTGTTAATAATCGGTAACCATGTGTTACACTGCAGTATAAATCCCCCCACGCCATGCCCTGTCGAACAACCATTGAGCTTTGTTTGGGTCACGCATCTGTAAAATATTTAAGTTCTGGGTCCAGCCTTGTGGATACTTCTGAAAGCCACGGAAATGAGTGGACCGTACATTTGAACGCGTCCACTAAAGTTCGTCGCAGTAGCATCCTGACTAGCCTCGTGCGGAAAATTTCCACTGTTCCTCCTCCTAAAATTAATTATTATACACGACAGTAAAAAATTACAGAAATTTTAGTTGCAAATAAAATCACCAAAACATAGAAACACAATTTCGATAATAAAAATAATTATTTTAAAAATAATAACGAGATGCTGTAAGGGGGTTTATGTGAAGCGCTATTTTATCTTGCTGAAGATATTTTAACTTTATGCGACAAATTTTTAGCATGCTGCTAGGTTACCTGACTAGTAATTTTCTAAGTGAAATTGTGAAGTTAAAGTAAATAGATGTGACAGTGAGCCAAGGGAGGGCTAGTCCTGAGGCAACTGTAGGCCGGTAAAACCCAGGCAAGTTAGAAAGAACAAATCCGTTTGATTTCCTATAATGCTTTGCTGAATTGCTTTATCTGTTACGCACACTGTTTTCCCATTGGTTACGCTTCGTCGACGGCTAAGGTCATTAGAGGCGGGATGGGACTGAGAACTAGCAACGGGAAGGAATTCGTCCATGGCCTTTTTTAAGTAAGCATCCCGGCATTCGGCTGTAGTGATTTGGGAAACCATGGAAAACCCAAATCTGGATGCCCGGACGAGGATTCGAACCTTTGTCCTCCCGAAGGCGTAGCCAGAACGTTAACTGTTCACCCACCACGCTCGGTTTCCCCACTGCGGTTGCTCTGACTCGGACTTCGATCTTATCCGACAAACAAGCGGCACTTGATTCAACTGGACGCTACTCATAAGAAAGAATCGGAGAAAACTGCTAAAAAATTTACCGCTAACACTATAGAAAAGTAACAAAGTTACTGGTTTTACGCAACTACAGAAAAAGCCAGTAAAAATTTAGATATTCCTGTGTCACAGTCAGTTATGTTTTGTGTAAACTTGCATGTAAAATCTTATATTTAACATAAAATGATTTACGATATATACGGTTGCGGTTTCTGTTGGTATTGTTAGTATCAGTTCACATAAATGCCTGGTTGATACATACGTTTAAGTCCTATTTCCATACTATTCGTTCGTAACTCAAAATAATCCTCTTTCTTAATTTGGAATCTGAAGACTTAACTAATCCTAAAAGCAATTATACTTAAAACAACATTTTCGCCCCTGTATGTGAGCTACTCCCGTCTGCATCCCTGTGCTACGAGGCACCGTCTTGGCAGACACGAGGCTCTCCTGAGCACTTGAACTGCGTGATTTGTGCTTACGGTTACGGCTCCTTGAGACAGTTGGCACCCCTGAGGAGGGCCGGGGTGGCGTAAATAATACATCGGGCCGGCCGAGCGAGTGTTACATAATTCACCCCCGGAAGGAATACATATCTTGCCTTGTCAAAGTGTGCATTTCCACTTCAAAAGCCCTGGCGAGGGGTAGCACAGTGCGTTCAGCGTGCAAGGAGACATAAATCACGCGTTAGGTGGGCGGGAAGGGTGAACCTACATGGCGCCCCGCGCGCGCCTCAAGCATAACATACATCACGGGGTGCGCCGAGGGCGTTCATTATAACACATTCCAGGCGCTCGCTGCCTCCTCAGGCTGCTGCAAATATTACCGCCCGCACCACCACAGCACTTCGTCCGGCCCCGGGATCGATAGCAGCCAGCACTGCTACCAGACTCGCGCCTTACCACCAACACTCACCACACAAGAAATTACTTATCCGATTTTCGATCAATGCTCTATTGCCTAAGCGAATGGGAAAATTTTCTATTGTAACTAAAGGATTCAAGGACTGGAACGAAATATCAAACAAGGTGCAGAGCAATTTACCAAAATATTGAAATAATTAAAAAAATCAAATTGGCAGTGTGCTAAAGTAGGTCATTCGTAATACTACACGCAATGAATTTAATATTTAAAAAAATTATAAAACTGGAAAACGCAGTAAGTATGTAGGAAAATTCCCACCTGGATAAATGCTCCGTCGTAACTAAATTAGTAAAAATTGATTCTAATCGCGGTCTATTTATTTTCAATATCAGTTGATTATTTTCTTCTATAAGTCTTTTAATTCCTAAAGGCGAACTTTCAAATATTTTTCGTCATGTTGACTTGATAATCTTTATATGTCAGCATGTTTTAATTATTACAGGTGTTCGTGAGTATTAAACGGGAGAAATTGTCTTCTGGCTATCGCTTATAATAAATAATTGTGCTATGAATATGTAGTGTGAATTAAAATTATATTTGTAGTTATAATGTATTTTGTATCCTTAAATCATTCTAGTGACGAAGATACGTACGAATAGGTGATATGTACACATTTTTTCTTACTTGGTTTGCAATATGACAGTGCTTAACAGTGACGTATTCGTTGCGGAACATTATGTTTGACCTTTGAACTAGTTTCAGTAACAATATTTTCTTTCCCTTCATACATGCCACAATCATATCCTTTCCCATTTCTGTTTTTATGAACAGTCCTATTATTTTAATTTTTTAAAGCAACTGACGAAAGAGCTAAAGCACCAGCACAATAGTGTAAGATTTTTTATTTTATTTTATTTTTTTAAATTTTTTTTCGAGAATTTGTAACAATAATGGTGTATAGGGGTGTAAGGGTTTGGGAGAGACTATACATGTCTTATCCAACCAAATGTCAACCTCTCCTTCACGTGGTGCACCCTGTTTGCACGGACGAGGCTCTGGCGACTGAAAGATTCCCGGTATAAGGAGTCACCCACTGCTTGCCAACGGCCTCCGAAAGGAGGGCGGAAGAGCGGGGAGCGGTTCAGGGCACCCTCTTGCCCTTGGGGTTGGAAACGGCCCCTAAAGGCGGTTGAATCAGAAATGATCAACGGCATGGGGATGCAGAAGGCAACGGGAAACCACTGCATTAAAGACCCAAAGGGTATCCCGAGGACATGTAATCCTCTCAAATTACATATATCATGATGGCTTCTTCCTGGGTAAAATATTCCGGAGGTAAAATAGTCCCCCAATCGGATCTCCGGGTGGGGACTGCTCAGGGAGGAGTCATCAGAATGGATAGAAACATTCTACGAGTCGGAGCGTGGAATGTTAGAAGTCTGAATAGGGCAGGTAGGTTAGAAAACTTAAAAAGGCAAATGGAACAACTTAAGTTAGATGTTGTTGGGATTAGTGAGATTAAATGGAAGGACGCACAGGATTTCTGGTCTGGGGAACACAGGATAATTAGCACACAAGCTGTCAATGGAGTCACTGGTGTAGGATTTGTAATGAACAAGAAAGTAGGGAAACGGGTTAGTTATTATGAACAATTTAGTGACAGGATTATATTGATGAGGTTAGAAACTAAGCCCGTCCCAACCACATTAGTACAAGTATATATGCCAACGTCACAGGAAGATGACGAAGAAATAGAGAAAATATACGCTGAAATTGAAGAATTAATCCAATATGTGAAAGGGGAGGAAAATCTAATAATCATGGGTGATTGGAATGCAATAGTGGGAGAAGGAAAAGAGGGGAATACTAGTAGAAGTTTTGGTCTAGGAGAAAGAAATGAGCGAGGAAGCAGGCTGCTAGAATTTTGTGAAAGATATAAGCTAGTAGTGGCGAACACACTGTTTAAGCAACCATGCAAGAAGAATATACACCTGGAAACGTCCTGGGGATACAGGCAGATATCAGCTAGATTATATCATGGTCAAACAGAGATTCAGGAATCAAGTTCTAGACTGTAAAGCAGTACCCAGGAGCAGACATAGACTCGGACCATAATTTGATAGTAATGAAGTGCAGGCTGAAATTCAAGCGAATAAGGAAGCAGTATAAGCAGAACAGACTGGAAGTGAATAAACTGAAACAATCTAGCACAAGAGAAAAATTTGCAGAAATGGTAGACTTAGGTCTAAGAATTAACTGTGAAAGGAGCTCAACCGAGGACGAATGGAATGCATTAAAGACCGAAATAATGAAAGCTGGCAAAGAAACCTTAGGCTTTAGGGAACAAGCTGCCCGAAAACCTTGGATCACAGAAGAAATTTTGCAGCTGATCGATCAGAGGAGAAGGTACAAAAATGCTCAGGATGAAGCAGGAAAAGAGCAGTACAGGCAATTTAGAAATCAAATAAATAGGAAATGCAAAATAGCAAAAGAAAAATGGCTACAAGAAAAGTGTGAAGAAGTAGAAAAGGAAATGGTTGCAGGAAAAGTAGATGTTGCATATAGAAAGATCAAACAGAATTTTGGAGAAATGAAGAAAAGAGGTATGAACATTAAAGCTGCCGATGGGAAACCTCTTTTAAGGTCAGAAGATAGAGCTAACAGATGGAAGGAATACATTGAGAAACTGTATGTTGGGGACGAACTTGAAGCAATAGTGTATTGGAAAAGGAAGGCGATGTCGACATGGATGACTTAGGAGATCCTGTTTTGAGTACAGAATTTAATAAAGCTCTGAATGACTTGAAAGCAAATAAGGCAGTTGGAATTGATGAGATCCCTGCAGAACTTCTTAAATCTCTAGGAGAGGAAGGAATCGAAAGATTATTCAAGCTGATATCAAAAAGTTATGAAACAGGAGAAATTCCAATCTGATTTTAATAAAAATATCATCTTCACACTTCCAAAGAAAGCACAAGCTGACAAATGTGAGAATTATCGCACAATTAGTCTAACATCACATGCTTCAAAATTACTGACCAGAATAATATACAGAAGGATGGAAAGGGTAGTAGAAGAGATAGTAGGTGAAGATCAGTTTGGGTTTAGGAAAAATCGCGGTACAAGGGAAGCAATTCTGTCTTTAAGATTAATACTTGAAGGGCGGATCAAGAAAAACAAAGATACTTTTATGGCATTTGTTGATTTAGAAAAAGCTTTTGATAATGTTAGGTGGGACAAGATGTTCAAAATTTTAAAGAAGTCAGGTCTAAAGTATCGAGATAGAAGAATCCTCTATAAACTATATAAGAATCAAGTGGCTGTGATAAAAGTAGAGAATCACGAGAGACATGCATCAGTTAAAAAGGGTGTGAGACAAGGTTGTAGTCTATCCCCGTTAATATTCAACTTGTATGTAGAAGAAGCAATGAAGAAAGTCAAAGAAAAATTTCCATGTGGCATAAGTTTTCAGGGAGAAAAAATCAGTATGCTACGATTTGCTGACGACATTGTCTTATTAGCAGAGAGGGCTGAGGATATTGAGAAGTTATTGAATGGCATGAACAAAATACTGAAGGAAGATTTTGGACTGAATATAAATCAAAGTAAAACAAAAGTGATGAAATGTAGCAGAAATGACACCAATACTAGCAGATTAAATATAAAAATAGGATCTGATGCAATAGGAGAAGTGAGTGAGTTCTGTTACTTGGGAAGCAAAATTACAACCGATGGCCGAAGCAGGAATGATGTTAAAAGCAGAATAGCACTAGCAAAAAGAGCCTTCATGAAAAAGAGAAACCTTTTAGTTTCAAATATTGATCTAGGAATTAGAAAGAACTTCTTAAAACTCTATGTGTGGAGCACAGCACTTTACGGTAGCGAAACATGGACTTTAGGAATACCGGAAAGAAAGAAACTTGAAGCATTTGAAATGTGGTGCTACAGAAGAATGCTGAAAATTAGGTGGACAGACAAAGTAAGAAATGAACGAGTTTTAGAAATGATGGGTGAGAAAAGAAGTTTATGGAAGAAGCTTACAGGAAGAAGAGACAGGCTGGTAGGTCATATTTTGAGACATGCTGGATTGGTTAATTTGTTAGTGGAGGGAACAGTTGAAGGTAAGAACTGTAGAGGTAGACAGAGATTAGAATATATGAAGCAGATAATTGAGGACGTGGATTGTAAGGGGTATGTAGAAATGAAGAGGTTAGCACAGGACAGGAAGGGATGGAGGATTGCATCAAACCAGTCTAGCTCAGTTGGATGAGGAACTGAATGTAAAACTATCAGGAATGCTAACAAAAGGAGTGCTGGATGGCAAATACTCAGCACCATTGTTCAAACTAATTAAAGTCACCATTAAGAGCAAATTCACTGCTAATATTTGGATCCTTCTTCTAATTAGTCGCGCGGAAAAAATCAGAGACAGCCTTTCCAGTAGACACCATCCTAAGAATTGTGTGTAAATATGAGTTTAATTTAATTTAATTGTAATGATGTGCGCTCTTTGGGAGGCAACGAGCCTGACAACGGTCGGTGCTGATATTCGGAAGGACACGGGTTCAAACTCCCGTCCAGCCATTCTGATTTCTGTGTTCCACGATTTCTCGAAATCATTCCAGGCGAATGCCGGAATGGCTCCTTCAAAAGGGCATGGTCAAATTCCGTCTCGTTCCTCACCCCCCACCCTCTCCTGACTGCAATGACCTCGACATCGACGGGCCGCAAGGCCCAAAGAAAAATAAATAAGTAAGGCTCCACTTGTAAGCAAACGTTCTTTTCGGATTTGGCATGACTGCTTCATTCAGTGAAAGTAATCGTTTTTGAATATCGCAATCCATAAGAAGTTTCTCCAAAAAATCTTCTCAAAATTAATGCCAAATGTTTGCCGTTCCACTCTATCTCGTTGCGAATTGAAACTAGTGAATCGTGATTATAGTCAGATACTTCTCGTACAAATATAGGATTATATCTTTCCGCAGCTGAATTTGCCCACAAGGATAGTAAAGACGGCAAGCTGATCACGAAGTTTGTGGGTCTTTGTGGCAAGAGCCTCGAGCTAATAGACACGTCAAAACGATTTCTAAATACACGAATTTCTAGCAACAAAATAAAAATTTCTTTTTCCATCGGAGTTGACTTGGCAGCTCGGTAAACACATTCTGTTTACTGTTGCCGTCTGGTTTGCGACGGAGGGAAAATATTACCAACCGACCATTTTTCTGCCATATTGGAGTATTCGCACGCGATATTAGGTAAATAAGCGAAATTTTCAGAGGCTGCACTAAAAAGCTTTTGAATGGAGAAACAAATAAAGCTAATGAATCAAAGGGCTGGGCTCGTCTGACGAATGAAAGCACTGCTTCTATTTACGCAGAGGGCGTCCAGAAAGGTAACGTGGAACGGCGGACGAGGCCAACTCATTTGAACGTTCATAACTTTTCGAACACTGTTCATAAGAAAGGTTAAATTTTAGAGCGCCTTTTTCTTCTTCATCATCACCATTTTCCATCATTTTTGGGTGGACAGCCTTTGATGAGTTTTATTTATCTTTGGCATACCCCAAATTTGGAGCTTTGGTTTCACGGCTGCAAGCCCATGGTTTTTTTTTTTTATATATATATACATATAATTCATTCCCGTGTGGGTGATCTTTATTATTTTAACATTGATCATAATTTTTCGTAGGTAACATACAGGACAATTACACTATACAGATAAAATGGTACAAATTTTTGTATAAACATACTGAACATTAATAATATGGTATAGAAGATATAATCAGACAATAACGGAGTTATTGTTTGAACGTTAGATGTGCTGGTTTTAATGCTGGTTGCGTGATGTCATTAAATTCCATAGATAGCCTATCTAGCAGCAACATTATATAGTTGATATGGTATGAAGAATATAATTTGATAGTAATTGTGTGATTGGTAGATGCAATGATGTTAATTGCTGATTGCAGGGTTGCAGTAATTGGTTGTGTGGAGGTGTGGAAACGTTGTTATCTTATATTGTATTGTTTCGGGCTCGTCACGGAATAGCCAGCGGACTGCAATGCTCGGGTATAGCCATTATGTTTACTGTTGATAGTTTTTCAATTGTTTGTGAGTCTACTGTTTCATCTGTCAGTATAGAGTGAACAAGAATATGGGGCGATACACATATTTTGGCTTTGGATGAGGTGATGAAGAAGTTTACGTTCCAGCAAGGGGAGAAGATCAGGGCGGTGTAGAACTAAGCGGCTGGCATACTTTTGCCGGAGGCTGAAAGGGAGGAAAGTTGGCTAAGAAGTAAACGGTGTCTGAAGAGGTGCGTTGGTGGATACCTAAAGCCGCGTTCCCACGATCTCTTGTAGCGGAGGCGAGACGGGACGGGACCTCATTAGCCGAAGTGTGGGGACGAGCCCTCGCTTACCTCGCCGCCACCTCCCCACGCAGTTGCCTAGTGTCGTTTGGCACAGAGCACTTTACAGCAAGAGAAGGAGTGCGCACCGCTGCTGCTAACCGATGACAACAGCGCACCTCTACACACGCCTGTGATGTTTACCGACACAGAGTGGGTAGCGGCGTCTCATCTCCGCTAGCAGAGGCGGCCCTGTTCCCATGGCGTGTTGTTGAGTCCCGTATCGTCCCGCGATCGTGGAAACGCGACTTAAGATGTTACGTAGAATTCTTCTTTCAGTTGTAACCAGTCTGTTGAAGTTGGGTGCTGAGATCATGGGTGTGATTGGGGCGACTTACCGCATGCCCTTGCCGACGTCAAGCATTTTATACATAGTGCCAGGTCCCGCTGCGTATTAATGGTGGAAGTGAAACGTATAGCTATGTTCTGTGTGTGTTAAGTGTATTTTTTGTTTGAGAAATGTGCAGTTTACGAGACGGAGATAAGGATCATCCCACCATTCGCCTTGAAGTCTGCAGACCACAGTCAGGACGTCGCGTACGCGGGTACCTGGGCCCGTGCCCGGTCCCGTTGTACTACGCGACTCACTGTGCGAAGTCTCAGCGCACTCATCCACAATAGCGGGTATATACTTTAGAGAGTGTTTAGGTATAATCAAATTAAATATGTAGAATTTCAAATTTCCTAAACGATTAGTTCTTTTTTATATAGTTTTGAGTCCCATCGACATCGAGGACATTAGAGGCCTCACGAGACTGGAAGTTAGGAACGGGAAGAAATTCAGCTATCGTAATTTGAAGGAACAATTCCGAAATTAGCCCGGAGTGATTTCGGTAAACCACCAAAAACCGAAATCCGAAAGCCATGCCAGAGCGTTACGGATTATCATACACACAGGTGACGGGTTCTTCGTCCCAGCAACGGCCTATCTGAACGGTCTGGTGGCTCAATAGTGACGATGGCTCTTTAAGTTGACCACCTGCACCACTGTAAATCTTGTTTTTTTTTCTTTCGTTTAAGTAAGTGAATTCATGTGTTCGCATTGACCTGTGACAGAGTTTCTTACCGTCTGCGCAGTCTGCTCCTATCGTAGCCACCTGGCCTAGCCCGGTAATCCTACCGGGTATAGGGGTATGACGTGGAATCCGGAAGCGTTCTGGAGTAGATACTTCACACTACGCAGCAGGCTGCGACAGAGGTGAAGATGGGGTTAAGACCTATGAAAATCTCCGCCGAGACAGGGATTCGAACCGAGGACCTTTCGAACTCCAGACAGACTACTTAACCAGCGAGCTACAAGACCACTGAAGTCTCGTCTGATATTCCGTGATTTGGATTGCTGATGACTAGATATTTAGGAAAAGTCATATTTTTTTCTGCTTTCTTTTTGAGCTGAAATGTTGAATTAACACTGATTCAACGTTTCTGATTGTATTTAAATGTATTTTATATAGCACCTAAATGCATATTCAGACCATTTTCCTAGTTTTGGTTACAATTCGATAATATTTATGGTCATATGGTCATATTTTGAGGAAATATCTGGTAGATTTTTTTTATAGTACCGGGAATTCACTGGATATAGATGAGAAGAAATTAAGATGATTATTCACAGAACTGTACTTCTGCTATACAGGTGGGAAAAGAAACTAATTTTCAATGTGGTCAGAATCCACCAGTCAAGAATTAAAGTTATACATTATTGTCACTCTCTAAACGTAATGTTCCGCCCGCCTTTTAATCTCGACAATGCAGCAGCAGCATGCCTGTGTCGATACGCGTCAATCAATATCTCAATTAAATATCCCCAGTCATCGTTAAATATGCAGTGGATCAATAAGTAGACCCACCACCATGCCGAAGTGCGAAGTTACGTAAGGGAATTTAGAAAGGAATATTTTAGTACAGATGAAAGAGTTAAATTCTGTAAATTACGTGAAATTAAAGTGACCTCAACAAAGCGATTTAAAATCTAATATCCCAATGGTGCAGTGAATGCGCGGAATCAAATTATGCTGTCTACATTAAAGCGGCACTAGTAGATAAAATAAATGATGCGTAATTGAGCATGTTTTGATGTATAGTGAATTTAAATGTTTTGTCATTTTTAGGTCATATTTACGCATTTTTAAGGGCATATTTGCCTGCATATTTCTCTGTTTTTTTGGTCATAAAGATCCGTACCCTAATGATGACTGAATGTTTCCTTTGCACGGGAAAATTACAGAATTACATTATGCCTCTACAAACACGGAATGCACGGAAAATACAAATTCTGGGCTTCCCTGCCAAAAATGTCTTTAATTATCTAATGCAGTGACCAACCACTCAGTATGTCTCCGTTCCATTGGTCTGATACACCAGAGCAAAAAAATTTAAACGAAACAACGAAGGTCCACAATCTCGACATTATGGAAGTAGAGAGCGCGCTGTATGCAGAGAAGACAAACCTGCCTGTACGGGCCTGCCAGCGTAACGACTGAATCGTGATATGTCATTCAGGACGCCAGCGCAGGTCTCACACGGGAACCCAGTACGTCTGACTGACAACTATGGACGGCTAAAAGGACTTCATTTTTTTGCTTATGACTCTAAGCCTCATCGGAGTCATTAGAGATTTTAAAGGGCTGGGGTCAAAGAACGGGAAAGTATTCGGCCATGGCCTTTTGCAGGAAACAACGCGGCATTCACCTGGAGTGACTTTGGGAAAGCATGGGAAACCCTAATCTCGATGGGCGGACGGCAATTCGAACCCTCGTCCTCCTGGAAGCGAGGCCAGAGTGTTACCGCTCACCCACCAAGCACGGTTAAACAGTTCTCACATAGTGTTATACTTGTCACAGTCGTTTGTCTTCCACAGGCGGTTGTCATATGTGGATGCCGCGAATTTTGATGTAGTTATTTCGTACGTTTTTTTAGCATTCGAATATTTTGAAAAGAAGAATGGGTTGTTTTATCTGATTGAAAGTAATAGTTTGTTGATGATGCAAAGACGTCAGCGTTCAATAAGAACGGAATGGGTTTAGCAGATATTGCAGAATAGGGGAGCACGGCGATCTATAACTTTTATTGGGCGATTTGGATCCTGAGAAGCTCTTTAAAATACATTTTGGAAAGTATAAAATCTGAGCTGACGAAAAACAGCAATTTTCACCTTGTGGTATCGCCTGAAGAGCGTTAGGCTCTTACGCTGGGGTGAGTCATTAAAACACAGTTATTAAAAAGGAAATTTCGAACTTTCAATATGTTTCAGGAAAACAAGTTATAGTTTTAACTTACAATCAAAATTTGTATAACTAGTAAGCAATTTTACATTTTAGAACGTATTAAAAAAAGACGCTGACAAATTAAGAAAGCTTTCCATTGTTGAATTAAAACAATTAGTTTTTTCAGTGTCCATCAGTACTAAAAAAATCAAACGAACATAATTAGCTTCAGCACCAAGCCGGGCGTCGTACGGACAAAAATCCAAACCTGCTGCGATCAGGTGCTGGTCGGAACTAAACACACGTAGACGCGAGACTATTTGTGAATCAACTGCGAATCGTCCAATTAAATACACGTTGCCGATAGTTGAGTTTCTACATCTCGCCTTGAGGAAATATGTTTGTTTTAACTGCCACTCTTCAAGGTTTGTTCCATCAATTTCAAAACCGCGCTGTATACAATTATCAAAACTCTGCTCTCGTGGAATGTTTGTGTGCTCAGTCAATGTATGTACTGCGTCAAAGGACAAAACGTTGTCTCTCCACCATTTAATGCAATTTATTAAGCTACTTTTTCGTTCACTTATTCTTCACAGATTTCGTAAAGGAATTTTCAGCTATTTTACTTTAGGTAAATACATTTAATTTGATAGCTAAAATGCGATGAATTTATTTTATAGGGCGCTTAAAAAAATGGTATCCGGCCTCATAGCCATTCAGCCAACAACTTTGTTTCTTTTATTCATCCATTGTGTACAGAATCTTCTATTGTTATTGATAAGCACACGTGGAAGGACAACACTGTCCGGCCCATGCCCTGTGCCGGACTCGAACCGACGACCAAGCCAGCTCGCTAGCCCCGCGCTACAGGGGCTGGTTTTATGAGGCGTTCACAGATGTTTTAATGTATCCAGTCCAGCACAGTCTGTTGTGCAATATCTCAAGTGTACATCATCTTTATGTCCTTGTTTGCTATTATGTGCGAAATGTACACTGTTGGTAATATTTCGCAGTCCAAGACTACCTCTCTCTATGATCAGTCAAATGGCACACCACTTGTCTAAAGTGATAATAATAACTAGTGATCGCCCAAGGGTCGAAATTCGACCGTAATTCATTAACATACGTAGTTTCCATCGTGAAAGAGTAATAATCATTATTTGAATTTGTTCTATTGCGTTTGCATATATATATACTGTGTACATTGACGTTGTTGGCTGCGAGCGTGTACCAATACGTTATTAGCTTGTGTTGTTTGCCTTAATTCTCTGTAATACCTTTAAAATTAAAATGATACTCTCCACAAGTGACTGTATCCTAAATTTTAGCTTCTGAACTAACCATAGCAAATGATGAAATGTATTTATGAATGTTTTCAAAATAACTTTTGACTTTCTATTTATTGATGGTTCATTTGAATGATTTTAAAATATTCATTTTGACTGAAGGCCAATAAAACTGCTTTAGCTATATGAAAACATGAAGTAAATGCAGTCCTTCCACCTGAAGTGACTTCTGATTCGAAATGTTTTGCATTGCAAAACCTGTATTGTAAATTCGAAACTATCAAAATTTCTTGGAATGACATTTAGTGCGCATTTAAAAGTATCCATCAAAATAATTTCATCATTTTGTGTGTTCACTATTTAATTCGGTCTATTATCATTTTGAATTTCACGCAAATAGGTATTCCTTCTTTCTCGTCTCTCTCCGACCTGTCAATCTTCTATATCGAGGGATAATGGATTTAGGTTAAAATGACTGAATGAAAAAAAAATTCTTAATGAAATTACTGAAATTCAAAAATAAAAAGACCGTTAACCAAAGTTTAACCTTTTAAATAATAAAAAAGACCATATAATATCTGACAGAATCACTGCATTATTTTTTCAAAATGTTCCTTTTACAACTTCAAAGATTAATCTCGGCTTTATGCGACTCTTTTGTTTCCCCAAAGAGAATATCAATGCTGGGAATACACTTCAGATAGTTGGCTCCAATTCGATTTCACACACACCAACTTTCACAAATTTATTTTTTATTTAATAATGTATTTGTAATATGTATTAACTATGCTCATCATTTTTTTTCTTTACTGTTGACCAAAGACCACAGACATTGGCAGAATCAATAAGTGCCGTTGCCACTAAAGAAACAATTGAATG
>JARYHS010008142.1:0-29483 GCA_031002005.1 Vandiemenella viatica
AATGTAGCTATCAGCCATCGAGGTTGAATTTTCTGGTTATTAGATTCAGATTTAGCAATACAAAGGATTTGTATGATTACAAATAAGTTGGTGGGGGCATTGCTTGTTGAAGACGAAAACTGCAAATATCTTGATATAAGATTTCATAATAATATCCATTTAGCAAAACGCAATAGGCAATTGCTTCAGAGAGGGAATCATTGAGGAATGCGAGATCTATCGGATCCTCGTTATTTAACAAAGAAATCTTTTTGCTAATGGCTTTAGGTACACCTCGTCGACTTTGAAGTCATTAGATGCAGGAAAGGTCTGCTGGCAAAGGACGGGAAGGAATTTAACCATGGCCTTTTGAAGGAACCATCCTGGCATTCGCCTGGAGGGATTTTGGCAAAACAGAAATTTGGATATTCAGACGGGTTTTCAACCCGCGTCCTCTCGGATGCGAGGCTAGAGTGCTACCGCTCACCCGTCACGCTCGGTACAGAAACCTGAGGAGATGCAAAGGGGGACAGACAGACTTATTATGTATATGGTAAAGGAGTTGGGCTGGGAGTCATTAGGAGAGAGTGGATGAAGAAAATGCTGTTTTAATATAAAGCATATATCGTCTACGGGACCTCGATGGGTATTGTAAAGAGATGACCATGACCATAAACTTACTCTTGATTCCAGGTATAACGGAGAAATAAATTTTTTATGTAGGTAAGGAAATCAGAGATAAGAATAAATTACTGACGGATATTCTGTCATGCTACTTCAAACCGCCAAAGAATTAAAATGCGCTAACTGCTATATGACCGATCACGATTAATTAAATAATAAGTCATCTCGGTGTAAATTGTTTTCTGCTGTCATCAGTAACATAAGGATATTTCGAAAGAAAAAGATTAGGGAGCGTCCATAAACTACGTCGCTCAATTTTAGTCTTTATTGAATCCCTCCTCCTCCTCCTCGCGTAGCCTGACGTTTCTTTTGCCTCGACAACCCCCCCCCCCCTCCCCCTGTGGCACGTAGCTTTTATCCTTTACTAAATTCAGGCTATCGTTAAAATTATTGTGTATATAATGAATACCACTGTAGTGACCCTGCCGACTGATTGATACGAGCCGACAGGGTGAACTTCCCCTGGAGCCGTGGATAAGGGTCGACCATAGGAGATCGACCATAGTTCTGATATGAATATTCGTCATAGGTTCCTACTGCAACACCTGACAGGTTTTATGGCTCAGTACATTCAAATATTAATAGTGGAGTGGCTGAGGAAGCTAGGATATATTACGGTAAACGGCATTTACCCTATTTACATATTTATTCACATGAGCAATGACTGGTGATATAGGTGAATATTTACAATGTTGCATTGGCTTTGAAACAAAACATTATAGATAGGGCCAAGGACAAGGGCGAGCATGTAACTTATGGGTGCCTCGCAGCCCAGACTAAATGGACTATTGATAATCTCCCTGAACACTATGCCAAAATGGATATGACCAAATGATTCCTTACTGTCCCCATGAATATGCCCCTCTGACTATCCACACCAGCTATCGCAGCAGAGCCCACCTTAGTAGTAGACGACAGCCATGTTCTTCTCTGCAACCGCCGCCCCGGCGGCGCCGGCGACGACGCCCTCGGCGTCGATGTGGTTCGTTGAAAGACTTTCGTAGACAGACAGACAGACCCCTGCTCCCAGGGTTTAAATAGATACTCCCCCTTCCTATCATCACTATGTGGAGAGGGCAATACTCCTCGCTAACATGCTGTATGAAGTAACTTTAACAGCTTGCAATAAGGACAGCCGCTTGGCCACTGGCTTGCTGATATGCGTGCTACTTCCCAGGTCATAGCTCTATTGCTTAACTTTTCCATGCTCGCCCGCTCTGGATACCGACTTGAGAAATTAATTTGAAGTATTTGGGCAAGTGATCGCCTAGATCACTACATGTCCCCCCCTTCGCCACGTCCGGAGTCTACGGAGGACGTGTTTTGTAAACGCAGTTTGCAAAATTACTTAAAACTAGATACAGGTTTTCCTTAAAACTATTTACAATTTCTTTTTCTTCGTGTTACTGAGGTGTTGGTGTGTTGTTAAGTACAATTAGAATGGTTTATCTGTTTTATTTGATTTTGACTTGGACTGGATTGATTTGTGGTGGTGATGTCGACCTTGCCGACTCTTGTTTGGCGTGGCTCAGCGGATACGGGCGTCCCCGCCAGCTGATACTACGCGTGGCTGCGCTTAGCAGTTGACATGATTCGCGACGTCACGTCAGCTCTGCTACGTTAAGGACAGCTCAGCGTCTTACCTTGTTTTCCATTCACCACTCCAGCCAAGTTACAGGTTACTAGAACACTCGTAAAATTTTGCATTAGTTTAACATCCTCTTAATTCTATACATACAATGATTCTTTACACTTCAGTTGACACCTCCATATACAATCTTCAACATATTTTCACTAGAACAATTTACATTTCCACTTCTATTGTGATTAGGTACCATCTTATTATATCAGAGTTGATCGTGCGCTTTTTAATTAACAATTTATTAATGACAATTTAGTCACACAACTCCATAATGACTTATATGAATGATTCTATTTCTACAATGTATTTTTTTTTTTTGAACTAATTCTGAGTCATTAACATAAAGTCTCAGAACCACTGTTTACACAGTAATTATTAAGATACTGTACACAACAACAATGATGACTTTTCATTTGATTTTTCACTGCTCCGTTATGATTTACGTCCATTTACACTCTAACATTACTTTTCTACCATATGACTCGAGACCATGTAATCACTCCAAAATAGTTTAATATGATCTTATTTCCTTGATGCCAGTAACTGCTATTACGAAAATGCACCATGACTGGTTAGCTCATTAACTCCACTTAATTTCTCTTATTTATACTTAATGGTTAATTTAACCTTCCGCAATATCCCATCGAGGAACTAAGATCACATTCTCCCCAAACATTTTAATACATTGAGTACAACAATTATACAAATAACATGATCTCATCTCTTTTAACAAAACTCTTAATTTATTCTGCAGGATTCACATTACTTCCATGAAACACCAAGTTAACATTTAAAGACTAACTTACTCTCGTCATTTGCTTTATAGACTTTCATATGCGAAGAATGCACCTCTCGTGCCTACCATACAAAATGCTTTTAATTTTACTCCTTTATTTTAATTCATAAAAGTTACCTTTTTCTATACTATCTTCTTTACTTTAAATAATTCCCATAAATTAAATTCCCTTTAATAACTTCTCTTCTACTTATTCTACATACTGGTGCTGTTACCTTGAATGAGAATAATATTGAATATGTTTATACAGTTAATTACATTCGTGTTTCTTACACTATGATTTTAGTTTCAATTCTACTTCTTGATTACCAATAATTATAATGGATATTTTATCTGATTCACCCTATTAATGCTTGCAATTTTTCTCCTCCCCTACGCCTTATTAAGCAATTTAGCTTTATATTCCAATTACATTTAGTTTTACGCGCCTCCACTGCGCCGCCGTTACACTACCAGCTCGACTCCTGACGTCATCCTTCGTCAGCGACACAGTTTCGCTGCTGACAGCAGCACCTACTCAACGCCAGCCCGAACTCTCCACAGTTCGGTAATTACCACATTAACTCCCCTCGACCTTTGTGCGTAACCATCCGCGGTTCACGTCTTAAAATTATGAAGTCCCTTGACCTCCCTTTCATCAACCTTATTTGGTTCTTCGTGACACATTCCCCCGTGCACGGCTTAATAGTATGGAGTCCTTTGCCCCTTACTTTTTATTTTATAACCTCGCGGTTCTTCGTACCTTCACCTAGTACGGATTAACATTAAGGATTTCCTTGCCTCCCTAATACACCTCTTACGGTAGACTTCGCACCTACCTCCCCATAATCTCCCTAACACCATTCGCCTAGAGGTTTTCCCTTACCTCCCTCCTTTACCAGATACTGCATCCCTCTGCAATACCTTTATTTTACCCTCCATTTTTGTGACGACCTCCAATCGTCTTTCGCCAGTTAACTAGTAACGTCCACTCTGTTACTATTACCTCCCCCCCAACAGCTCCTCCCTAGTTCCAATGACGACCCCTTCGTCATCTCTCCTTAATTACCGACTACCCGCCAAATAATTCTACCAGTTACATCATATATAACTTACTTCTACCATCTCTATAATATTGCTTCAACCAACCTACCTTTCATCTTTAAAACCATTCCTTCGTCAGCATAGGGACATTTAAGTCCACTGACACCATGCTACCATTGGCAACACCTAGTCACCGAATTCACTTACCTTTTCCTATTTCCTCACATGCACCATGGACATACACTTCCCGCGTTAAAGTGGATTCAAGTGTGTTGCACCAGGTTTTACTTATTTTCACCCAATTCTCCTCAAATCTCGCCTCCCCCGGCGACATCATTTAACCCCTTCAACTCTCGCCAGTTTTCGCCTCTCCCGGGCGACTCCCCTCTATTGCAATCTTCGCCACCCTGAGCGACTCTATTTAAACCCTCCAGGTTTATGTTTAACACCGCAAACCACCCCACTAACTTTTTCTTCCGTGTATTGTGGAGACCATTTTTAGATCCTCCTTATAATCTCCTATATACACTTTTTTAACACACAACCATTCTCTCGTTCCACCTCGTAGGAACAGCACTTATAGAATTTCTCGTATAATTAATCATCGGCCCCAGTTCTTTCGGTTATGCATTATGATTACATTTGTGTCTCGTCTATAACTTATTTTAATTTTACTGCCCTTTACTTGCATACTGCCACATTAATTCCCTTTAATTTATCTTACTGCCCTTTACTTCCATACTACCATGATAAGCTCCCTTTAATTTACTGATAATCTCATTTAATATGGATGCGTTGTCCTCGCATTTCTTGATCTCTTAGAACATCGTACCACCTTATTTTCAAGATTCCTTTATAACATGTTATATTAAGTGATTTGATTCTTATATATTACAGTCTAAGACTTAATAATGACCAATTACCCATGTAACTCACGTACGCTAATTTTTACAACAAGCTGAACACACTTACAGCCAATATTTAGTTACCAACCATGTTATAATTCACTGTTACTGGAATATGCAATTTCTTAATTCATCATTCTTTAAGTTTCTGTACTTTCGTCTCTTGTGAATTTCTTGATATTTAAATGCTCTAAGATAAACTTTCTCAATTGACACGTTCATTTGTGTTGCATTACAATTGAATGTCTTTTTACTTACCCAACTAATAAAATCTCATTTAGCTTACGAACATGCATTCACTTCTTAAGATTAATTAACATGCTGATTTTCACTCGAATTTTAACTATACCCATTCTGAATTTTACTCCCCCTGAAGTGCTGTTTATTTTTGCTATTAAAGAAACTCTTATGTTATTACCCCTTGAAAGTCAAGTAGCCAAAATCACGCGTAACTGTTAGCATTTTTTTTTAATTTGCAGTGGTCCTCCTATTTATGAAATCATCATTCTAACTCCCGATTACATAAACTTCTTTGTACACTTTCTTTTAATCATTAAAATGAACTTGAAACATTTATAAAGATTTCCGTTCCCAACGATTCTTCTTTAACTATTATAATCTTAATTAATCTCATCAACTACATTGCATTGCTGATAAGTGATAACATCTTTTACACTTTTACTCAACTGTTAAAATCGATTCAGTAATCAAATAATTGCTCCATCTTCACTTATCACATTAGCTTCAGCATTCATTGTACTTGTAACAATTAGCATCGCGACCTCAAGAATTATTTTATTCTAGTTAACACAACTTCTCCTTCAGCTAGTCATTCAGGATTACATAATAAATACATTTTCTCTTTCAAACTTCTAATATTAATTACATGATAAGGGTAAACCATTAGACCATCGATTTACATCATATGCGGGAGTTTAATTCCAAATATATGAACAATTTAAGATATTTTCACGAAAGTACTTTTCCACATTTATTTCTGCTCCTTATAAAGTTACATACACAACACACTTTCACTTCGGGATTTAATTTAACAACATTTACTTTATGAATTTCACGATTCAATTCTACTAAATTTTCTTATAATCATATATTTATAACTTATAATTTGGCAGTTATAGGTGGACTCTTGACATTAAATTTAACTTCTTTACATAACTAATTTAATGGAATTACGCTTTAGTTAGTAGCGTTACACATCTTTTAAAAGTTAATACTGTTGCACTTTTCCTTTACGATTTAAATTCTGAGGGCATGAACACATTCTTGAATTAAACAATAGGGCTTCTTTGAGGCATTGATATATGGATCTTGCGTTATTTTTCCGCCTATTGCTTGCGAACTTACTTGCGTCTTGTGGCCTGCTTAAGATTGCTGACCCAAACTGCTCGCTCGGCGATTTCCTGCTGTTGCAGCGATGTCTCGTGTCGACGACCCGCCTGCTGACTGCTGCGTTATGGCTACCTCCAACTCCGCTCGGCCGCTTCCGTAATCGGACCATCTCCTCCTCCTACGACATCTTCTGTGGGATACTGGATAGTGGATGTGGATTAACTATTGCCGCTTAATCTAACCATAACTATACCCAAGCCGTGACGTCTGTTTGACGCAGGGCTGGCCAAAGGACAGAAACCCTGAACTGACGTCATAGGACGAAATATTCAGTGATCTTGCGAACCACTTGCACGCCCCCGTGCAAGTGCACCCCACAACCTGACAGCCACAATTTTAACCCCTTCTTGTAGTGACCCTGAAAGCTTAGTGATAAGACCAGACAGGGTAACTTCCACTGGAGCCGTGGATAAGGGTCGACCATAGTTCTGATATGAATATTCGTCATAGGTTCCTACTGCAACACCTGACAGGTTTTATGGCTCAGTACATTCAAATATTAATAGTGGAATGGCTGAGGAAGCTAGGATAAATTACGGTAAACGGCATTTACCTATTTACATATTTATTCACATGAGCAATGACTGGTGACATAGGTGAATATTTACAATGTTGCATTGGCTTTGAAACAAAACATTATAGATAGGGCCAAGGACAGGGCGAGCATGTAACTTATGGGTGCCTCGCAGCCCAGACTAAATGGACTATTGATAATCTCCCTGAAGACTATGCCCAAATGGATATGACCAAATGATTCCTTACTGTCCACACCCAACTATCGCAGCAGAGCCCACCTTAGTAATAGACGACATCCATCTTCTTCTCTGCGACCGCCGCCCCGGCGGCGCCGGCGACGACGCCCTCGGCGTCGATGTGGTACGTTGACAGACTTTCGGAGAGAGACAGACAGACCCCTGCTCCCAGGGTTTAAATAGATACTCCCCCTTCCTATCATCACTATGTGGAGAGGGCAATACTCCGCTAACCTGCTGTATGGAGTAACTTTAACAGCTTGCAATAAGGACAGCCGCTTGGCCACTGGCTTGCTGATATGCGTGCTACTTCCCAGGTCATAGCTCTATTGCTTAACTTTTCCATGCTCGCCCGCCCTGAATACCGACTTGAGAAATTAATTTGACGTATTTGGGCAAGTGATCGCCTAGATCACTACACTTACAAATAACGAGAAGGGACGTCCATTAATTACGTAGCTGAAAATAGGTGGAGGGGGTCCGGCAATATCTCACCAATTCCCATTTAAAGTGAGTGGAGAGAGTCAATAAAATACTCACTTCAAATTTTTACATCATTTTTCACTTCTTTTTCCACATAAAAAATGCAGTGCGTAGAAGACATCAATATTAACGCTCAGGTATTTGGTATCATGAAGCAAAATACATGAATGTATCAAATAAATTTAAAAATTAAAATTATAAAGTAAAACTCACCTGAGAGGGAGAGGTTAGTCCCACCGCTTCTCACCAAATCTCTCCAGGGGGGGGGGGGTGTCCAAATTTAAGAAAAAACACCTCACTTAAGTAATGGACGTCCCCTAAGCAGTACAAAATTTTTAATATTGATAAGCCAAAAGCAAGAAACTTCGGTCCCTCATGATTCTTCTAGGCCACAGAATTGGATTGTAGTTCTGAAACTACTTATAATGAAAATATTTCTAAATCTTAACGTAACGGCACAAAATGAAATATTTGCTCAAATGGTTGCTGACATTTAAAGAGTGATTAAAATACAGCACAATGTGTATTAACTAATTTGAAGTTGACTTTCTAGCTCCGCCCCAATTGTGGCATATAAACAATAAACATTAGTGGAACATGATTTGAACGAAATTATGTTTCGTTTAGTTTCGTGTCGTGTCGTGTTGAGACGTGTCGTGTTGAGACGTGTCGTGTCGTGTTGAGGCGTGTCGTGTTGAGACGTGTTGAGACGTGTCGTGTCGTGTCGAGACGTGTTGAGGCGTGTCGTGTCGTGTTGAGGCGTGTCGTGTCGTGTCGTGTTGAGACGTGTCGTGTCGTGTCGTGGTGAGGCGTGTCGTGTCGTGTTGAGACGTGTCGTGTCGTGTTGAGACGTGTCGTGTCGTGTCGTGTCGTGTTGAGACGTGTCGTGTCGCGGCGTGTTGTGTCGGGTCGCGTTTTATTTTGATTTGTTTTAATTTATTTTACTATATTTATTTTGTATTGCTTTATTTTATTTTGTTTTGATCTGTTTGCTTTTGTATTGTTTTAGTTTGTTTCTTTTGTATCGTTTCGTTACCTTTCGTTTTTATATCGTTTGTTTCGGTTCGTCGTGTCGTGTCGTGTTATGTTGTGTCCAGTTTTGTTTTATTTCTTTTTCTTCTGTTTTGTTTATTTACAATATGTTCTATTTGTTTCGTTTCGCATAGTGTACTGTTATGTCGTGTCGTGTTGTATCTTGAAGAATTGCGTTGTGTTTTTTTATGATTTGATTTTTTTTTGGTTCGAATTGCTTCGTATCGTTTCTTGTCGCGTCGCATTTTACTAGTTTTTGTTTTAAATTTAATTTATTCTATTATGTTTTAGTTTGTTTTGTTTTCTTTCGTTTCAATATATTTTATTTCGGTTCATTTTCTTTATTTTATTTCATATTGTTTGTTTTGTTTTGCTTCGTTTCGATTCTCTTCGTTTCATTTCGTGTTGTGTATTGTTATGACGTCTCATGTTTTATTTTTAGATTTTATGTTATCTTATTACTTTTTATTTTGTTTGGTTTTGATTTGGTTTTTCCTTTACCTTTCAGTCATTTAATTTCGTTTCGATACTTTTTGTTACGGTTCGTTTTGTTTCGATTTGTTTCAAGTCTTGTCGTGTCGTGTCTTATTTTGTTTTTATTACTGTTATTCTATTAATTTATTTTATGATTATATTTTATTTTGATATATTCTATTTTTTATTATTTAGATTTGATTGTTTCTTTTGTTTTGTAATGTTTCGTTTCGCTTTATCTCATTTGTTCTTGTGACATGTCATGTAGTGTCGTGAAAATGTCTCATCATGTCCTGTTTTATTTTGTTTTGTTTATGCATCTTTTTATAGTAATTTGTTTTATTTTATTTTGTTTCCTTTCATTCTCGCTTTATTTCACTTGGTTTCATTTCATTACTGTATTAACGTCTCGTGTGATGATGTGACAAGTCGTGTTTTAATTTGTTTTATCTTATTTCGAATTTTTTGTTTTGTGTTGTATTATTTTACTTTGAATTGTTTACTTCATTTCGATTAGCTTCATTTCGTTTCGGTTTGTTAAGTTTCGTTTGGTGTCGTTTCTAGTCCTTTCGTGTCCTGTCACGTCGTGCCGTGTTTTATCTTGCTTTTTATTATGTTTTGTTTTCTTATGTATTTAATTTTTAATTTTTTATTTCTTGTTTGTTTAATTTTATTTTGATTTTTATGTTACATTTTGTTTCGCTTTAATTTGCGTCATTTTATGTTGCGTCGTATCGTACCATGATGTGTTATGTTCTGGCATGTTTTTTATTTTATATTATCTTATTTTGTATTGATTTGTTTCTTTTCATTTTGTTTAGTTTTGTATCCATTGATTTTGTTTCGTTATTTTTATTTTGTTTTTCTTAACTAATTTATTTTACTTTGCTTTCTATTGTTTTACTTTATTCTGATTTTTTTTTTCTTTTTCCATTCATTTAGTTTCTTTTCGTTTTATTGTTTTATTTTATATCTTATATCTATATTATTATATTTTATTTCTTTTTTATTGTGTGGTTTTTGTTTCATTTCGGGTTATTTAGTTTCATTTCGTCTCTTGTCATGTGTTTTACTGTGCCATGTTATGCCCTGTTTTAATTCGTTTTGTTTTATGTTTTTACCTTATTTTATTATATTTATTATTTGTTTTGTTTAGTATTTATTTGTTTTGTTTCTTTTCGTTACATAAAGTGCCATGTCGTTGCCTGTAGGAAGTGACGTATCCTGTCGTGTCGCAGCGAGTGGTGTTATTTTTAAATTTAGTTTTAATTTCTTGTTTATTTTTGTCTTTAGCTTGTATTGTTTCGTTATATTACATTTTACTTTGGTTTTTTATTTTGTATTTTTTTCATTACGTTTTGTTTCATATTGTTTTATATGTCGTGTCATGATGTATTGTGTTTTATTTTGTATTGCTTTATTTTATGCCAAACAGTTAAATTTATTAGTTTCTATTATTTGGTTTTGATTCGTTTCGTTTCTTTTCCTTTCGTTTCTTTTACTTTTGTTCCTATTGTTTCATGTCTTATTCATTGTTTTATTTTATTTCGGTTTGTTTTGATAAGTAATACTTTTTTATTGTTTAGTTTCGTTTCATTTTATTTCGTGTTAGGTCGTGTCGTTTCGTGAAGTGACGTGTTGTGTCTAGACGAGTCGTGTTGAGTATTGTCGTCTTTTGTGGCGTTGTGTTTATTCTAAATTTATTTAATTTAGTTCTGTCTGCTTTTGTTTCGTTTTTTGTACTTTTACGTCGAGTCGTATCGGGTCATTGTCGTTTTAATTACTCATTTCCAGACGTTCGAACTATTCGAAATTTTCTGCACTAAATAAGAACCGATGAGAGTACAATAATTTCACAGCATAGTGTGCTCTCAATTTATTTTTCATAATGACTCTGAATAGCTAGCGATAAAAAATATATCAAATGATATCTAATATCTCATGCTTTTTTAAAAATTAAGTTTATGTTTTTGATCAGTGACTTTATTTTTGTTTTAAGCTTATTTAAAAATTAAGTTATACTGAATTATCGGATTTCCTAACGCCGTTGAAGGAACTATTTATATTTAAAAAATATTTTTATCTTTCTGGTTCACATTGTTACAAAAACGTGCAAGCTAACTAGCTCTATGACGGCTAGCTGTCGAATACTGATTTTAAAATTACTCAGTCACTTACAGAACACGTACATGCTTATTAATAAAATAAAAAGGTTCTTTTGCCGCGGTCGCCAGGTCGCGGTATTATTCTACCGCCGGGTTAATCAAATTAATTTAGTTCCACAGTTTTGTTAATAACTTCTGCAAACAAAACTTTATTCTAATCATTGAATTTTGCTACTACAACCCGACGGAAAATACCACCACCAAATTAAGATAAGGAATCGAACTTCTCCGAGGTCACAAGTTCGTGGGATACAAGAGTTCCACTCGTTACACGTCTACACTTTCAACTGTTCGACCGAAAATGTTACTCCGTGCGATCTTCTCTGACGGAGGTCAAAGACAGACTCCTTGCTACTCAAAGATGATATATTATTAACAGATGGCGTCTGCTATAGATATTACATGGCTCAGACGCTTGTTATGTTACACTCCCCACCTAACACCTTGTGATAATTGATCAGATCTGACATGATCAATTATCAGAACAAGAAAAATCAATTTTCATTCTACTCTGGTGGTTTTCCTTTTTACATTGACAATATTTTACACATTAAATTCAAGATACATAAAAGAAAACTGTTATGTACATGAGACATAAGAAAAAAAAATCACAGAACACAAAATAGAAAAAAACATGAATTGGTATTCAATTGCAAGTTGAACAACTTGCTGTCAGAAGCATTGCTCCTGATGTAAACACCGGCTACACACAGGTCAATGACCCGTACACCTTTCTGCTCTAAGTCACCACATCACTCACATCACTTTATTCACGTTACCACACTTCTTCGAGCTGCTACATTGCTGTTCGCGTCTTCGAAGGTAAGGGAAAAGTAGGGTTTATAGTAGTACAGAGATTTTTTCTCGAAAACAGGATTGATAATTGAGAAAAAAAGAAAAAATATGAAAATAACAGGACAGGATTACTTTTTTTTTCGTCTGGTCACAATCGGGTAATTTAACACTTGTTTGCCCGAGCTCATTAGTTTTCCACCGTATCGATTTTCTGTCAATTTTATTCTCCTCATTAGTTTTCCACCGAATGAATTTACTGTCAATTTTATTCTTCTCACCTACAAACTGGTACTGTTTTACTATGTAAGTGACTGATTCTGCCACATTATTACGTTCGAGTGCGTAACACAACTCGCCCGTTTGTTCTTCCGCGCTCGCTAGTGTCGCGGAGGTAAATTCTTTTGTGGCCCGGGTTCCAACAGTGCCCCGGTATATGCTAGTATGCGCCGACTGTCGGCCACTGCTCCCGCTCCTGTCACTAGTGTCAAAGCCATATGGCTGTTGTACTGCTTTGATTCTATCCAACTTTACTTCTCCGGTAGTTACAGATAAAAATCCCTCCACTTCAATTTTTATAACCTCATTCTCCCGTAATTTAGCCTTCTCCTTGGCAAGGGTATCACAAAAAATTCCATCTGCTACCTCAAAAATTTTCTCTTGTATATTTTTCTCCACAAACTCCCCTTGACATTCTCGAACATCTGTTTCTACAGCCCTAACCCCTTTATAATTTGTCTCACCTTCATTCTTCAAGGCATCCCCTAATATAGTATCAAACAAAAAAACATCTTCCTGAATTTTCTTCTTCCTTAATCCTTCGCTCCCTGTTTGTGAAATTACTTCTGCATTTGGCCTCTTAACCTGTTCTGTTAACTCGGAAATTTGAGAGGACAACTTATTCAACTGCCCGACCCACAAAGCACCATAATCGTCAAGTTTTCTTTCTAACTCTGCTATGTGCAATTTCTGCTCCCTCCCCATCACTTCGAGTTTACCATTAAGGGTTTCAACTTTGGAATCAAGTTTATCATTAGAGTCCTTGAGGTTTTCAAATTTGGAATCAAACTTAGAATCAAAATTATTATTTAGGGTTTCAAATTGGGAATCAAATTTATGGGGATTCTACGATATCCGAGGCACTGAAATTTTACGGATTTGATGGTTGATTCTGATAGATCTCAACGAGACAAATGGAAAAGGAAGAATAAGTTTTTTTTGGTATCTCGCTTAGTTTCCGAGATATCAGATGTTTAAAAAACGAAAATATACATCTCACTACTGATTATTATCTAAGAAATATGTATTGTTACCTGTTTAAAATTAACGCAGATATATACTATCGATCATTGTTCCATAACAAAAGGATTTCGTGTATATCTTCCGTGTACAAACCCAGAAACGAAACAGAAAATTGTCAGTAATAAGTTACGCTCAACGCTGCCATTATGTACCAAAGACGTTGCTTTACTGTAGGCTTTCACATACATACATCTTCGCCAGTCTCAGCATTAAAGCTGGTCGGTTGGGGGTTGTTGTCCTGAGACATTTCCTCCCTCAGTCTTCTCTAGAGTGGTCTTCTCTTCACTTCTGATTGGTCGTCTTGGTGGCGTATTATTAGTTGGTCCTTAGCGCTCCGTCAGCACCAATGGCCTGCTATGTTTGTCAGCGGCAGTTTCATATTCGCCGAGACAACTGACCAGTGGATTGGCAGAGTGATGTGCTGCTCTGTAGAATTTATAGGCATGTTGCCGGAACCTGTCAATGAGCTTCTCTGTTCCCGACGCCTCGTGGACTGCGACGGTGGGGAAACGGTTGGGCAGATGTAGTGCCCGCTTCAGTGTTCTGTTTTGCAGCACCTGCAACTTTCTCAGGTGGCAATTAGCAGCGTACCCCCAGACGGGGCAAGCATATTCAATTACCGGCCTAATCAAGGAGCAATAAATGGCAACTCCTAGGTATGGTACCAACGAACTTTCCCGGTTAAGTATAGGGTAAAGAGAATGGAGCCGAGCACTTACCCTTTGCCTGATGTCCTTGATGTGAGCTCGCCATGTCAGCTTACAGTCAAGTGTTACACCAAGGTAACGAGCAGTTGGTGCCCAGGGAATGGTTTTACCTCTGAGCTGAAGTTGCGGGTGAGGTAGTTGCTCACTACGGCGTCCTAGGCGTCGCGTCAGCATAATCGCTTGCGTTTTGACAGGGTTTATACTTATCCGCCACCTTCTGGCCCAGGCTATCGTCTGCTGAAGAGCTTCCTGCAATCGTCTCGTGGCGATGGCTCTGCTACGGCTGGATGTAAAGAATGCCGTATCGTCGGCGTACGTGGCTGTTTTCACATTACAGGTGCTGGAATGTCGGCTGTGTACAGGTTATAAAGAACTGGTCCCAGCACTGAACCCTGTGGTACACCTGCACGAATGCGCCGTCGTGTTGACATGGCATCACCAACCCTGACGCAGAATGTGCGCCTTGACAGATAGCTGCGGATCAATTTCACGTAGGGTCCAGGCAAGCCCCATTCGTACAACTTGCAGAGCAGACCCGTATGCCACACTGAGTCGAATGCACGGGCGACATCGAGCAACACCAAACCACAATAGCTTCTCTCGTTGAAGGCCCTTGTGGCTGCCTCTATAACACGCATCAACTGCTGCGTTGTGGAGTGCCCTCTACGGAACCCAAATTGATGATCGGGTATGACGCCTGCAGCCTGGATGTAGGTGTCAATACGCTTCAGCAGAATTCGCTCGAACACTTTGCTGAGCGCGGGTAGCAGGCTGATTGGTCGGTAATGCTGGGGAAAGATTGGATCTTTCCCAGCCTTATGAATACCGACCACGATGGCATGCTTCCATGCTCTCGGGAAAGTCTGATTTCGCAGGATGGTATTGAAGAGCCGCGTCAAGTAATTGATGGCTTCTGGTGGTAGATTTCTGAGTGCTCGATTGTCCACTTGGTCATGCCCAGGTGCCTTTCGCGGATTCAACCCGGCGATGTAGCTAGCTACCTCCTGCGGCTCAATCGCAATGATGTCATGGTCATCACTGGCTGACATGTACCGTCGCAGTCGGCGACGTACTGCTACAATGTGGCGGTCGTCAACGTCGTCATCGACGGCCTGGAAATTTTTCTCAAAGTTGTCAGCGAGCGCGTTAGCCTTGTCTTCCGGCAGAAATACAAGACCACGTTCGCCGTGGAGTGGTGGTATCGGCTTCCTCCGGCGGGTGAGTCGCCTAGTTTCGTTCCACATGCTGCCATCGCTTGGTCGCAGCATTGCAACACGTGCGGACCACTCACGATTTCTGTGTTCTACCAACGCTGCCTTCAGCTCTCGCTGCAGTTGATTGAGGAGGCGGCGAGTGGAACGGTTCCTCGTTAGTTTCCACTCCTTGGCGATCCGATTTTTGTTTCTGATCTGCGCAATGAGGTGTGGTGGAAGCTGGCACGAACGTTCTATGCGTGTATGAACCAGTGGTGTGGCGACTTTTGTAGCTTCATTTACGGTGTTGGTGAAGAATCTCAGAGCCTCCTCAACATTTCCTTCCACTGTACCGCTTTCCAGTTTAGTCGCTACGACTTCCCTAAACCGGTCCCAGTCGGTCCGTTTGTAATCAGGAATTGGTTGATTGTTTGGCTGCCACTCCCCAACGTCGACCTCAAGTAGCACAGGAGAGTGGTCCGAAGATAGTCTGTTAAGGGTTGTTGCCGAAACAAAACCTGTGATTCCCTTTGTTATAACAATATCAAGAACATCAGGCCGGTTTCCATTTGCAGGATGATGCGTTGGTTCTTCAGGTGCCCATACACATAGGTTGTGGCAGTGAGCCAAGCGTCTTAAGAGGTTACCAGCCGGATTGGCAGTTCTGCTATTCCAATCCTGGTGCTTTGCATTCATATCTCCACCAATCAGGATTTTACCAGGAAGTGTGATAAGGGCGGCGATGTCTGCTTCTTCAAGCACTCTGCGTGGTGGTCGGTAGGCTGCGACGACGGTGATAGCGCCTGAGGATGTTTTCACCTGAACAGCGACAGCCTCTACCTGCTGAAGAGGAGGAAGAGGGACTTCACAGTGAGGAATACCGCGTTTAATGTACAGCGCAACACCCCCACCGGCCGTCAGTCTGTCTTTCCGGTAGCAGCAGTAGTTTGGTGCTGCCGCCCGTAGGCAAGGTTTCAAGTGGGACTCGCTGACGAGGCAAATGTCCACATCTTCTTCCCGCAGAAATTGTCGAAACTCAAGTAATTGTCCATGAATGCCGTTAGCATTCCACACACAGAAAGTGAGGCTATGAATGTGAGGCCTCCTATTCATGGTTGCGTTGCTGGGTTATGGTGGTGTTGGCAAGCGCCGACGTCACTGCAGCTGTGATGTCCGAAGACATTCTATCGAGCCGCGTTAGGAGGCTGACCATCATGCTAAGTATATTCTCAAGCATATTGACTAGTCTCCCGAGGTTTGTCCCGTTCGTCTCTGCTGCTTCATCTGGATGCTGGTGTGGTAGACCTTGTCTTTTCTGACGCTTTGGTGGTACAGTCTGCAACGCCATCGGTTGTTCGGACTTTGTAACTGAGCCTTGCTTCACCGGCTGCGTCGAAGTGTCTTGGCACTGTGACTGTTTGGGGAGAGAAACATCAATCACATCTTTGGTTACTTCAGCGAAGGATAAGTCTGATTGCACTTTGGATGATGCCAGTTTCTTGCCCTTCTGCTTCTTCGTTTTCTTCAATTTCTGTGGATTCGGTTTCGTTGATTTTGATATTTCACTGATCTGCGACGTTTGTTGTTGGTTTGACTGCTGTTGTAGATGCCTCTGAGGAGCCTCTGTCCCCACTCCTCTTTGACGATCGCGGGCTCGCTTATAGGCTGGACAGCCTTTCCAACTTGCAACGTGGTTGCCGTGGCAGTTTCCACAGATTGGTGGGTCACGGCCCTTCTGCGTGTGGCAGTCTTTTGCGTCGTGTTGCCCTGCACACTTGACGCACACCGGGCGCATTTTGCAATGGCGTGCCACATGGCCAAACAACTGACAGTTGAAACATTGCTGCGGTCCAGCCGAAGATCGCAGTTTCTCTGTCGATACTCTGAGGTGGCACAGCTTGTCAACCTCAAATATTGTGCGATTTAAGGGCAGGTCTGGTAATACTACTAGGAAAAGCGGCATTACATCGTTACTGCCGGGGCGACGAAGTTGAGCAACAGACCTCACTTCGTAGCCCATTTCTGTCAGCTCTTCTTTCAATGTCTCTGTTGGCAGAGTCCTGGGAATGCCACGAAACACCACCTTCAACAGTTTCACCGCTCCGGTCGGAAAAGTGTAGTACGGGATGTTGCACTGTTGAAGGAGAGAAGTGACGGCCACAAAGTCTTCGGTAGTAGTCATGCTGAATTTGATTTTGTCACCACCTGCGGTTTTCGCAGCGAATGGACTCTTGATGACATCTGCCACCCGATCATGAAGGGTCTTGTAGTTTTCTGCGAATTCCACTACAATAGGGGGTATGGAGTCGCATCTCGGCTCCTTTCGCGGCGTGTCGTCAACAGTCAAGGCAGTGAAACGATTTTCTACTTCCATCGCAGCTGGGTCCAGTGAAGGTGGGGGCTTTGCTGTCTTCTTCGGCATTATGAAACCTTCCTGGTCTGGCTGCCAATTCTGGGTGCGAGAACGACGCCCTTTGACTCCATTCCGCCCGGAGACCGAGGCTGCAGTATTGTCAGCGGCTTCGATGGTCTTCTTCTTTTGTACCTTGGCATTCTTTGGTTTCTTGGCTGAACCAAGTTTCGTCACTGCCAGGCTGACTCCAGCAGATTTACGCGTCTCATCTTTCCTGTAGTTGACGGCGCGTGGCTGTTTATTGTTGGTCCTCTCTGGTGGAGTAGTGGAACGCTTTCTTGGGTTTAAATCTTTGCTCACCGCATACACGTCACCATGTATACGCTGAATGTTGAACACAGCGGCTGGCATAGCATCTTCATCCATTTCGATAGCCTTATCCATTTGCTGATTCGTTGCACTTGTCACAACGTCCGCTGGCAAGGCCGAGTTCAATGAGGCGCTCGACGTGCATGTCGCTAAAGTGCAGAGCGGCCTTTCCTCGTCACCCATCCGTGCGATCCCTCTGGGCACTAACTGATGGGTGGCCGAGCTTAATTCGCTGCCTGCAGTCGCGAATCAGTTATTCAACTTCGACACACAGGTAATTTCTTGTCACTTTTGTAAACAATACCTATATTTAACAATCACACATTCACTCAAAAATGCACACACGTAGTCAATTATTTTCATAAGTCATCACCAATAAACGCACTCACATTAATATACTTGTAAGCTTTCAACTATTTTGTAGCACAGATATAGCTGTGCTAGCTAGGATATTATTAATTTTACACATCTGGCATGGCTGAAAACTTGTTAGAACGAAAATAATTAATATTGTAATAAATGGCTCTGAGTTGTTAGGACGGAGTGAAACATTAACATACAAAATAAAAATTCTCAAGGAAATATATCATGATTATCCATCTTCTAGTTATTACATACAAAATGGACGCGGACGAAAAGGTCGCCTCAAGCACTGACAAATTCGACTGTTACATCTGTGAGGCCCGTGCGTAAGGCGGTTGAGGTTAGGTTGGAATGCAGCAAGGATCAGAAAGAAAATGTTAATATCTGTGATGTCGGTCCATGAGGCGGTGGAGATAAGGCTGGAATGCGACGTGGACCAGAAGGAAAATGTCACCTATTCATATCTACGAGGACCGTACGTAAGGCGGCCTGGACCAGAAGGAAAATGCGTCTATTCACATCTGTGAAGTTCGTGCGTAAGGCGGTTGAGGTTAGGTTGGAATGTGGCCTGGACCAGAAAGAAAATGTCTATTCACATCTGTGAGGTTCGTGCATAACGCTGTTGAGGTTAGGTTGGAATGCAGCCTGGACCAGAAGAAAAATGTCGTTTATTCACATCTGTGAGGTTCGTGCATAAGGCAATTGAGGGTAGGTTGGAATGCAACCTGGACCAGGATGAAAATGTCGTTTATTCACATGTTTGAGGTTCGTGCATAAGACGGTTGACGTTAGGTTGGAATGTGGCCTGGACCAGAAGGAAAATTTTGTTTTTTCACATCTTTGAGGTTCGTGCGTATGGTGGTTGAGGTTAAGTTGGAATGTGGCTTGGACCAGAAGGAAAATATCACCTATTCACTTGTGTGAGGTCCGTGCGTTAGGCGGTTGCTGTTAGGTTGAAGTGCAACCTGGACCAGAAGGAAAATGTCACCAAGGACACAACTAATTTCCGAGATATTGCTCTGGGGTATGCTACGATAACTGCAACTTCATAATTTCATTATAAGCACATTGCATATATCAGAAAATCCACAAAAAGTAATTTTTAGTTCATAACTAAGAAGATGATTTCGCTGCAGAAAATGTAAACATTTTCTACACCCTAAACGCAGCACGAGGAGGTATCACTTACACGTAAATGTATAATATTTATTTTTCTTAGATAAATTAATTAATGTTTGAAAAAATAAATTATAGATTTTAATCATTTTTTACGTGTGCAGAAATAACATTGTAAAATTTTAAAAGAAGTCATTTGGAAGTTCATCGTTGTCAGATAGAACTGCTGATATTAATGTGTCTATGACTTCACTGTAATTTTGTTCCAAACCTTCATCCAAACGTGATCTTTTTGGCGGCTGAAGAAGGAATTCAATTTCCGGGATCAATGTAGGTGAGTCAATTTCTTTTAATGATAAGCCTTCTTTCATATCGCCATCCGTGAAGCCTGGGAACACTCTTTTAATATTTAGGAGAAATTTAAATGATTTTAGAACCTTTGTTGTTATACTTATTCAGTACATTTTGTCGATACCAGTACAGTGTCATGTATTGGTGCAGAAGTTTAGCAGATCGTGGACATTTGATACTTTTTTTAGTAATTTATTCAGAATTTCTAAATCGTTTATGGTGTTCGTTTTGTCTGTTTGGTTAACAAATTCTCCTATACTATGGTTCGTTTGCAAATGTAAGCTACAGTTTTGGTAGAGAATATTTTCTCAATACCAATGTATTGTTTTGCACTGTGTATCATGGTGAATGTACCGGTACACTCCTTTTTACTTTTCGAATTAACTTTGAAGAAAAGGCCAGACTGGTTTCTTTGCAATATAATCCTAACACAGTTATTATCATGTGTTACGTAAGACGGGGACGATTGTATTTTCTTGTACCCCAACTGATTTCTTTTCCATTATTTGAATAACGCCAATATTTTAGGTTATCAAATACATCATTAATTTTCATGTCTATGGTGAAACTAATAATTATTGCAGCAGTCTCCCTAAAAGAAATTCTACAACAACATCCATCGAAGAAAGTACATTGGCATGGATTTATGGTACTGTTGCATCACTTTTTTGTCCTTTTTGTTGCGCATCTCCATACCCATCCCCACTTTTTTTAGAGGAATTTTCAACTACCGTTGGTAGGCCATGTACCTCGCTTGCAATTAATTTGTTAAACGAGGTGTATATATTGAAATTATCTAATTGTGGATGTAGCAGAGGATGTTTTTCACACAATCCTGAATTAGAAACACCGCAAACAAATGCTATGAGTTTTACTATATTAACAAGAATGTTGTTACGGTGACAGTTGATAACTGAAGTAGTTACTTCTAGATAAAGGCAATATAAATTTGTATTTATAGATAAGTGTCTTAATGTTATTAACGGCGACCTTAAGTTTGATTCTTTGCTCATTATGGTAAAAATACATCAAACTAAAAACTCGTTTTTTTCAATTTCCAATACGTTGGCAGACATGCGCAATGACGTATATTATTAGCATCGTATGTGTTACAGTAATCTATGGTACAATAAGGCAATGCTGAGCGTAATTTACTACTGAATGTTTTTTGTGTCATTTCTGGGTTTGTACACGGAAGATCTACACGAAATCCTTTTTTTTTATTAAACAATGATCTCTGGTATATATCTGCGTTAATTTTTAACAGGTAACAATACATATTTCTTACATAATAAGTAGTAGTGAAGTGTATATCTTCCTTTCATTAAGATGTGATATCTAGGAAACTAAGTGAGATACCAAAAAAATGTATTCTTCATTTTCGATTTGTCTCGTCGAGATCTATCAGAATCAGCCATCAAATCCTTAATATTTCAGTGCCTCGGATATCGTAGTATTGCCAAATTTATTATTTAGGGTTTCCGCAAACCTAGCCAGCATTTCAGCCAATTTTGACTCCGTCTCTTCCCCCATTTCAGTAAGTTTATGTTATAAATGTACCGAAAAAAAAACTCCAATAAAATCAGTTACTTAGTCGCTTTCACCACAACGCCGCTCTTCACAAACGCGTCCACTAGATCAGCATTAAGCGCATGCAAACTAGAATCAAACTACTTCTACAGCGTCAACATGCAGTTAGTGTCACCAGAATGACAAAGGAATGGGCAAAAAGGAGAGAAAAACTCAACTCAGTTTTCCTTCCTATGCGTGACTTGAAATAGCAAGAAAAAAATTAAAAGGACGGGACGGACAGGAAAAGACGCTTGGTGGCAAATGGCAAGCAGCAGCCCACACTTAGCTTCCGGTGTCTCCCTTCAGTTCTGCTCGGCTCCCCTCGGATGGCCCCCGGGTTGTCTCGGATCAGCTGTTCCTGTTCGGCTTCCTTCGGCTGGTCCCGGACACCCTCGTGAAAGTCCGCTCCTCGTAGACGTCGGCCACCTGTCGTCTGCTCTCGGCTCCGCTCGGAAATGTTCTTCTTGTTACTCCGTTCCCCACTGGGCAGCGCCACCTCCAACTGGTCCCTGAGTAGATTATCTTCACTAGCGGTCTTTGAATAAACAAACTCGTGCCGCTGGTGTGGTATATTTTCCTCTTTGGCTATTGTCGTCTCTGAACCCAATTCTCGTCTTGTTCGTAATTTGCGGTAATTTATCTTCTTTCCTCTTTATCCCCGTGTGTATGCTCGGGAATCTAAAGTTTATTTCTCCTCCAGATGCCTATTTTACCACACGTCCTGTCACTGAGGTGCCATGCAAGCTAACTAGCTCTATGACGGCTAGCTGTCGAATACTGATTTTAAAATTACTCAGTCACTTACAGAACACGCACATGCTTATTAATAAAATAAAAAGGTTCTTTTGCCGCGGTCGCCAGGTCGCGGTATTATTCTACCGCCGGGTTAATCAAATTAATTTAGTTCCACAGTTTTGTTAATAACTTCTACAAACAAAACTTTATTCTAATCATTGAATTTTGCTACTACAACCCGACGGAAAATACCACCACCAAATTAAGATAAGGAATCGAACTTCTCCGAGGTCACAAGTTCGTGGGATACAAGAGTTCCACTCGTTACACGTCTACATAATACACATTTCCAAGTCCGCCACACTTTCAACTGTTCGACCGAAAATGTTACTCCGTGCGATCTTCTCTGACGGAGGTCAAAGACAGACTCCTTGCTACTCAAAGATGATATATTATTAACAGATGGCGTCTGCTATAGATATTACATGGCTCAGACGCTTGTTATGTTACAACGTGTCTTTAGTTTTTTAAGCTACTATTTTATCTCCAATAATTTCTTAGGCATGGGATCATTCCTCTTAGCGATATTTTTAGACAGATAAATTTGTTTCATTAGTTGTGGATGTTAATGAAGCTGTAGTTCCTAATATAACAAGTGTTCCAGTTCCCAAACCACCAATCCAAAAAATTTTTTCTCTTCTACTAGGATCTACCTAAGTTAGCACTAAGTGCCAAAAATATGTCATCATATTTTTGGCACTGAATCACGATGAAGAGTAGAATGCTTCTTAGTTTCAAACTTGATACTTCCTTCAAAATGCCATAGCCGAATTACTACCCGTTACTTACCCCCAGTCCTTTCTCGCCTCTAATAACATCGATGTCATCGAAGCGTAAAGCTAGAAGAGAGAGAACTAATGTCATATTCTCTGACATAGTAGAAGAACGTGAACGTCACAAACTATAGTGTTTCTTTGAAAATAACTCTACACATATTAGATGTTCTGTGATTGAAAACAATTTTAAGTGCTCAGAGTATCAAGAGAAACGTGATCAAAACAACGGCGGTGAAATTGCCCCCAAAAGTTGAGGTAGGCTGCATCGATCCTGATAAAGTTCCCGGCACACCCAGTAAATCTTCGTTGCTCCTCTGAGCCGCGTCTAGAAAGTTGATTTCCGGGATTTATGCCCCGCGTCTTTTCACTACCCGAGCAGCAGGGCTTAACGCCACCTGCCACTGCTCCTGCTGTGGGCCAGTAAGAAAGACAGAATATCAAAACAGAGGAACAGTCGTTGTAATAGGAAGGGCTGAAAATTGAGAAAGTAGCCAGTTTTAATTGCAATGATTAGTTAAAGAACTATTTATAACTTACTACGCAATATTTGAAGACACTAGAGGAGGCTCATTTGTGTGTTACAGTTGGTATTCAGCTTGCAGATGAGGGAAGCAATCACGGAGGAGTCAAACAATATTGCTTATGATTTGCTATCTGCTGATAACATTGTGCTCCAATATGATAACGTCGTGCTCTAATCCGATCTAAGTCAAAATCTACGGAAGTTATTGAATGACACAAGCTAAACAGTTTCTACAAGATTCCATGTGATGCATACAGTTTCATGCCCAGTTTCATGAAGATTCCATGTGCCGCCTGCACAAACTGTCTATATTATACAAGATTCCACGTGCCGCCTACAGAAACTGCCTAGTTTCTACAATATTCCATGTGCCGCCTGCAGAAACCGCCCATTTTCTACATGATTCCGTTTGCCGCCTACAGGAACTGCCCAGTTTCTACAAGATTCCATATGCCGCATACAGAAACTGCCTATCTTTATATATATAAAAATCTCGTGTCACGATGTTCGTCCGGGATGAACTCCGAAACTACATAACCGATTTAGATGAAATTTGGCTTAATGTGTGTGATTTAGTCCAACTTAAAAGATAGGATAGTTTTTATCTGGATTATAGACCTCAGTATTTATTATTTGCGAAATAAATGTTCATTAAATGTTTGTCATAGGACAATGGTTTGTAATTATTTGTAAGCCATCCAGGCATAGCGGTCTGCTGGCTAAGTGGTTAGGGCTTCTGACTGGAGATGGAAAGGTCCCCGGTTCGAGTCCCTGTCTCGGCGATGATTTTTATAGACACTTAACCCGGCATTAACCCCCGGTGCAGCATGCTGTATGAGGTGAAATACGCCAAGACGGTACTGTGGTTCGGATTCGACGTTAAAATGTAGGTCCCCTGTACCAGGCAGGATGGGAGGGCTTGGTAAAGGCGGCTACGACAGGGGCAGAATGCCCAGCCAGTAGAAACAATGTCACCAGGTCATTACGACCACACGTAATTATTATTATAGTTCCATACGTTTCTAACAGATGGCGATGTGTTAACTTATCTATACAACACTTGGTTAGCTAGGTTGGGTAATCATCCAGTAGATCACGTTCTGTTTCAATTTATTTATGCTACAGATTATTCCTAACAGATGGCGGTGTGTTAATTTATCGAACCATTCAGTAGATGGCGTTGTATATCGATTTATTTATGCTACGGTCTATTCCACGCCATATGTGTGAGTTTCTTCAATTTTAATTGTGCTGTGTATTGTGTTATAATTATACTGTATTGTTGTTCATCGTTTGTGTGTCTTTATACCTAACGACAAAGTAATTACACACATGAATATAACATTGAAGAAAACGTTACGATAAATTCGAATCGTGTAAGCATTTCTCACTAACTTATCATTTTTTTCTTCTTTTTGTTATGGTCAGCTAGACTCCACGTGTCAATTCCAATTCCTCTCCTGTTGTTTTTTCTTTCTTCCTCCCCAGTACTCCTTCATTATTGCACTCCTCTCTACCTTTGAATAATGCCATATTCAAAGTCTGCTATCGAAAATTTTTTCTTTCAATACGGTTCACTGGTATTTCGTTTCAAATCTTTCTAAACCTCTTGAAAGCCTGGTGTTATCCATGCTATAAATGTATCAAAAAAATATCATTCTTCTTTATCTGTTATTTTTTTCAATGTTATTTTATATTTCCTCATTAGTTCTTAACTTCCATTTTACTCTATTTTTCAATGGACCCAAAAATTCAGGTTTCACCAAGGTATTATAGTGTCTTATTTTAAGGCTTTCAGAAAGGCACTTTTTGTTGTAATTCAAATATTTTTCAGTGAAATGTCGCCAAAGAATCTAACCTCGACAATGCGTATAGCAGAGAGGCAAGACGCACGACGAGAGAGCTCATCAATCAGCAACACAAATTGCGGCAAGTAAGGAAGTTCAAAGAATCATGACAGCTGAGCGTCGTATGCAAGAATCTCAAGAACAGCGTGATGAACGTCTGTGACAGAATATATCGAGAACAAGAGCGGCACGAGAACAGCACGTAGCTACATTTAGAGAAAGAGAACGAGAGGGACAGTAAATCAGCCGTGCTTTAACAAGTGTATCATTTGTTCGTCTTGCGTTCCAATATGCACCAGACATTGATTACTCTGCACATTCTAAAACTGCAATCGGTGCAGTGAGCAAAATATGCAAGTATTATCTGGCGTTGAAATTCCGCAATGAAGCAGCCGGCATGTGTTGTGCATCAGGAAAAGATGTATTATTACCACTAACCAATCCACCCGAACATTTACAATCCTTCTTGCTGGCGAATTAAACGATTCGAAATTGTTTCTGCGCAAGACACGCAAATTCAATTCTTGCTTCCAGAGACGTCTTTTGGGGCAACAAAAGCAGAAGAGAGAGCAATTGTGGTATTGATATAAATTCTTCGAGTGTTTGCCGCGAAGAATTTATATCAAAGATACGCCGGGAAAGACTTATGTCTCAAATTGTGGTATTGTTGGAAAATTGTTTGGAAAATAATAATCAACTTATTCAATTGTGTCGCCACAATTAAATAATGACAACTATCAAATTGTCATCAAAGCTGACAAATTACCATCAGGAGAACACGCTGGCAGATTCAACGCGCCAACCGTAGATGAAGTTGCAGTTTTTATGGTTGGTGACTCAGTTGATTAAAGTCACACGTCATGATAGAACTGTTAGTATAATTTCGGATCTACACCGTTCGTATGACGCACTCCAGTATCCACTGATATTCTGGCAAGGGCAGAATGAATATCAAATCAAAATCAAACAGCGTGATCCAGTTGCTGGTAAATTTAATATTCAACTATTTAATTCGTTATTTTATTAATACAGTAGACCCGCAGTATTCCGACCAGGGGCCGGATTATAGTGGGTCCACTATATTGTTTTCTTATTCTTTTTTTTACTATTTAATTTATTATTTTTTCAGGTAATAAAAAAATAAAAAAGTTACTTCAATGATGTACTACGCCCCCCGATTGATGATAAGACGTAATTAGGATAAATATATCCTTCGATATCGTCAACTGTGCCTTCAATACGTCGTGGATATGTACGCCAAGGTTGAAAACAAGCATTTGCGATTTATTCGATACAACCAGGTTGAATTACGATCGGAGGAATACATCCTCTTATGAAATACTGTTATCGGCAATATTTATGAAAATTTAAACGCCAATGATATCGGTGATGCATTTATTTTACCTTCAAGCTACATCGGCAGTTCACGGAACATGCAGGAATATACTGTATACAAGATGCGATGACTTACGTACTTCATTATGGTCGTCCAGATTTGTTTATTACATTTACATGTAATCCGAATTGGGAGGAAATACAAACTTTCCTATTACCAGGCCATCAATCAATGCATCGTCATGATGTCACGGCACGTGTGTTCAAACAAAAATTAAAATCATTGATTGATTTAATCGTAAAACATTCAGTTTCAGGTAACACACGCTATCTGTATTTGATTGAGTGGCAAAAGCGAGGTTTGCCTCATTCTCACACTTTGATTTATCTTGAAGTTAAAATCCGTCCAGAAGAAATTGATCAAATAATTTCAGCCGAAATTCCGGTCTCATTAATTGATCAAGAATTGTTTGATATTGTTACCAGTCACTCGATCCACGGACCGTGCGGTGCTTTTAACATGACATCGCCATGCATGGAAGGTGGAAAATGTAAGAAGAGTTTTCCAAAGGAATATACGAATGACACTATTACGGATATCGATGGTAATCCGTTGTATCGCCGCAGAAACACTGAGAATGGTGGCCAAACATTTACAATGCGAATGTCAAATTCTAGAAACCAAGTTGAAATTGACAATTAGTGGGTGGTACCATACTCACCATTGCTTTCAAAAACGTATAAGGCTCATATTAACGTCGAGTTTTGCAGTTGTATAAAATCCATTAAGTACGTTTGCAAATATGTTAATAAAGGCAGTGATTTGGCCGTATTTGAAGTTAAAAATGTAAATAAAAATGAAGAAATAACACGATACCAAATAGGTAGATACATCAGCAGCAACGAAGCTATCTGGCATATTTTTAGTTTTCGCATCCATGAAAGAGACCCTTCCATCCAGCATCTTGCAATACATCTTGAAAACTGTCAACGTGTATATTTCACCGAAGAAAATATTTTCCAAAGAATACTTGAGCCACCAAAAACGAAAAACCACAAACTGAATTTTTCACATTGTGTCAAAAATCTGATGTGTTCCGCCAATTCGCAAAAACATTATTATACGTATACCGATGTTCCAAGCTATTTTTCATAGAACAAATTAGGTAAAAAATGGTAGCCACGTAAACAAGGAGAACCACATCCTTCGATCGCAGGCATATTCAAAGCAAAGACTTTACACAGTGCATCCAAAACAACGTGAATGTTTCTTTCAGCGTTTGTTATTGGTGAATGTTCCCGGACCAGCTTCTTTCGAATGTTTACGAACAGTTAATGGTCGAGTGTTGAATACATGTCGAGTGTTCAATACATGTCAAGATGCATGTCGCGAGTTGCAGCTGCTGGTAGACGACAATCATTGGGACCTGACACTTGCTGATGCAGCGTTGACAGCCACGCCGAATAGTATTCGTCAAACTGTTTGCAATTATTTTGACAACATGTTATCCAACACAATCTTCGAGTTTGTGGGAAAAATATAAAAACAGTATGACTGAAGATATAACTGAAATTTCAGTTTATATAAATAAATAAAAAATAATTTATTTATTTATTTTATATAATTTCAATTAAGTAATTTGTAATGATATGTAAATTAAATTTTTTATGATCATTTGTCCTTAATTTAAACTCTCCGTAACTCTTTACCAATTACATTTGAATTTCCAAATAGACTACAATGTTTTTGTCTTTATTAGTGAATATTAATTTGACTACTTGAGGAATTTTAGAATAACATTAATCCAACGTACTATAATTAGTAAGTCACAGCAACGCGTGACCGGGTCAGCTAGTAGTTATACAATATTCCATGCGCCGCATACAGAAACTGCCTAGTTTCTACAAGATTCCATTTGCTCCTACAGAAACTGCCCAGTTTCTGCACGATTCCTTGTGTCGCATACAGAAACTGCCAAGTTTTTACAAGATTCCATGTGCCGCCTACAGAAACTGCCCACTTTCTACAAGATTCTTTGTGTCGCCTACAGAAACTGCATAGTATATACAAGATTCCATGTGCCTCCTACAGAAACTGCATAGTATATACAAGTTTCCATGTGCCACATACAGAAACTGCCCAGTTACTACAAGATTCTATGTGCCGACTCAAAAACTGCCCACTTTCTACAAGAGTCCATATGCCGACCACAAAAACTGTCAAGTTTCTACAATATTCCATATGCCGACTACAAAAACTGCCCAGTTTCTACAAGATTCCTTGTGTAGCTTAAAAAAAAAATGCCAAGTTTCTACAAGATTCCATGTGTCACCAACAACAACTGCACAGTTTATAGAAGATTCCAGTGCCACCTACAGAAACTGCCCAGTTTTTACAAGATTCCATATGCCACCTACAGAAACTGCCCATTTTCTAGAAGATTCCATATGCCGCCTACAGAAACTGCCCAGTTTCTAGAAGATTCCATTTGCCGCCTACAGAAACTGCCAAGTTGCTACCAGATTCCATGTGTCGCATACTGCTCAGTTTCTAAAAGATGCCATGTGCGGCATACAGAAACAGTTACTACAATATTCCATATGTCGCGTACAGAAACTGACCAATTATATTTTACTTTCAATTTTTCTCGTCGAGTTATCGTAAAATCCCATGAATTACCACTAATCTCGCACCATTATTAATCCTGACTAGCTTTAAGATTTCTATTTAACATAATAATAGC
>JARYHS010008143.1:0-29201 GCA_031002005.1 Vandiemenella viatica
CAAGGGTGATCAACCTCTTTCTTAATTGTCCATTTTAGTATATCTACGTCCATAACATTCCTGACTATATATATAAATCGATGCCATTGCTCTTCAATAGTGCCTCTTGCTATTTTGAGGATAAAGTAATTATCCCTCAGGAACATTCTAAAACACTACTTTGTGTCTTTTTTAATCTATAAACAATCCTTTTTCTTTCTTTTTTTTTATTTCTTTTTTTTCTCTCAGTTATTAATTTTACTGTATCAATTATCACTATGTGATCACTTAATCTTGTGATGATAGAAATGCTTGTGAATAGTTCAGGACTATTTGTAATGAAAATATTTAAAATGGCACTGCATTGGTTAAATGAAGAGCTGCTTAAGATGATGATCTGAGAACAGGTTGAGAATTATTTCACAGACAGTTTTATTCCTGCCACCAGTAATGTGAACTTAATTAGTCCAGCCTATATATAACAAGTTGAAGTCATCTCCTAGTATTATTGCATGATCCAAAAAATGATGAGCTATATTATTTGCATTATTCCTTAACGCCTTGGCAATAGTTATGTCTCCATCTGCTGGATGATAGAAGGAGCCTATCAAAAGTTTTGGTGACTATCTTGAGCTTAATCCACGTGATTTCACAGAAAATATTGATGTCTATTTTGCTATGTGGGAGGTATTTACTAACAGCTATAAATACACCACCACCATAAGATGCAACCTGTCAATATGGAAAACATTCATGCTGTTATTAAAAAATTTTGCTGAGCTTATATTCAGTTTTAACTAGCGTTCTCAACCTTTCATGATATCTGCTTCTGTACTATTAATAAAGTATTTTATTTCAGGCTATTTGCTACAAACACGTCTATAGTTAACTACAAGAACCTTTAATTATTGAGATTCTCTTAAGCTACTTCTAACATGTGTAGCTGAATTTATCCACACTGCATGTAACTATATTTCCAGTTCCACATCTTCCTCCCTCAGCCTAACAAGCTTCCCAATGCACTCCTGGTGGCCCCTGCTACTCGTGTAGCTGACTCAACCCTGGACAAAGATGGAGGAATCTGCAGCCAAGATTATTACCGAAATACCATAGAGTCTGATTCAATACCTCAACACAGCTCAGAACCAGAGGTCCACAGTCAATTCTACCAATGATGCTGCAGACAGTTAGCTCAGCTGAAATCTTGAGGTCACTGGCAACAGAATTTACCCCTTCAGCAAGGCACCAGAAGAAAGAGAGGATAACCCCATATCCAAGGTGGCAAGTAGCATTGGTGCCAACATGAGCCACTATCCACAGCTGGCTACATCCCATCCACTTAATGGCATCTGCGATGGCCTGTTGCACATCTTGGAGCAGATATCCCCGAATGCATGAATGGTCATCAAATTTCATGCATGACCTTTCTGCAATTCCCCAAGGGACTCAATGAATCTCCTAACATTGGAAGTTCCGACCACCATAATCTCCTCCTGCAGTTGCTTGGACCTAGCAGGCTGGGGGCTGCCAACTCACAGGTTGACGATTGTAAAACTGGATCAATCTCGGACAATACCTCAAATAGGTTGAACAGTGGTACAAGCTCACCTTCCTGGGATACAGGTTTGGACGACTGCCCCAGCATACGGTGTCAATGTACAGAAATCACATGCTGGGCACTGTCTGGCAACCACTGCACAGATTCCAACATCTCTGCCTGGATTGGTAGAGAAAAACTTGTGAGTGGCCTAGCTTCAACAGTGTCTGATGGCAGCTTCCACCTCAGTTGCATCTGAACACAGCAACCACAGTTCCTACACACACTACCTTTCAAATCAAGAACAAAAATAAGAAGTGGAAGAATGAATGAACTCTCTACATGTTCTAAGTAGCACAGGGTTCTTGTGCACTTACCTCAAGAGTCAAAGATGAAGTTCCCTAATTACTCACAACCTATAATCGCAGCTTAAATAAAACCTAACTATTGTTACACCTATAAGATTAAACCGGATGTGGGATACTGTATTCAGCAGTTAATAGAATGTGCCTGTAAAATGTATTAGCTAACCACAGGAAATAATCCAAAATCAAATATAATCTACCTATGTCTCTACAGATATTTTTAAAGGTGACAACAGTTACTGTACAATTCTAAAGATCAAATAACACAAATAAAACAAAAGTTGTCTGGAATTCTCGAAATTATATGAACAGAATGGGGGGGGGGGGGCACTAATTGTAACAGCTGCTGGAGTTCAGCTTACTGCTAAACTGTAAATATTCAGAAATAAAACAAAGTTATTCACAACACTTTAAATTAAATTAACACAAAATGTGGCACTGATCATTATGGTTGGAGCTCAGCTGACTGTTAAACAGTAAACATTCAGAGATAAAATAAAAGCTATCTACAACACTTGAAATTAACACAAAAGGTGGAATTGATTATAACGGCTGCTGGAGATCAACTGACTGCTAAACAATAAATATTAAGAATAATGTTAAGGTTTTGGAGAAAGAAAGTTGACCAATAATAATTGTGGGATGACCAGTCGAAGTAAAATAAATAAATTTCTTAAAAATATATTATGGATTCTGTAGTGTAACAAGTTCTAAGCTGTTTATTTAAATTTATATTGTTTGTTTTATATCGGTTGTAAGCTACCTTACTCTCTATTCTCGAGATTCAGTCACGATCCGGCAAAGTTTGAGGTTAACATCAGTACACGATACCATAGTTGAAACCGAAATAACAACACTTTAAGTTCAGAAAAGTAAATAAACAACACATAGCACCATAATAAGAAGTTTCTAGTAAAATATAAACCATAAACTTACCTAAATGAGCGTAATCCATAATAATCCTGAAGCAAAATACACATGTTTGTTTACCCGACCACAACGCTAATATTCCACTAAATTAAACACTGTAAAGCACTTCAATAATTAGAATTTCACCATTTGATATTAAATTCACTAATAACTTGCAGTTCCAGACCAATTTAAAGCAGTAAATATGATTTTTAAAGCATCTCCACATGGGATTTAGTTCAACATTTAATTCCACCACATCTAAATAGTTTCAGAGCTTTAAAAGTAAATGTAACCAAGTAAAATAACCGGCCAGTCAATATTCTTTAAGTTTCCGATAATTATTAACTAATAAAAAGGAAATATAAGTAAATAAAAGTCAACTTGGTGATGGCGTCGTAGCAACGAACTTTTAAGATTTAATTTCTCCCCAACTAACATCTTTCACGAAATAAAAACTTTTCTAAAGTACTTAAATTAAATAAAGGTTCGATTTAAATTTAGTTTCAGGCAACAACTGTCTTTAAATAAAAAGTGAAGTTTCGGTTGCACAAGCTAGGAAAACAGTAAATTTTAGAAATTCTATAACTTCTGATAGCCTTAACCGATTTAAAAGATTTTTACACCACTGGACTCAGCAAAGGCTGGGGAACACTTTGAAAATAATATTAACTTGAGATTCTAAAGTTTTGCACGGTCACATTTTGCATGTGACGTATGATGACGTATCGCAATACGCGAAACAAATGTGCTTTTAAATTAACCAACCTTCAAAATTCATTTTCACTGGTCTGGAAGCTCTAAAAACAAAACCAAACACACTACTACACTTTTCTCATTACGCTCTTTATCTTGTGATTTTCCGGCAGCACTCAGTCAACAGATTCTTTTTCTAGATAGACTATTGTCTAGGTCAGTAGACCACTTTGATAAAAGTGACCCGGGCGCCATTTTTAACACATTTCGCTGAAGTATCTTGTCGGGTTAAGATGTAGAGCTCTGCTAGACGAGTTCAAACAAGACCGGCTCAGGCTCGCGGTGGCTTATGGGTAGACAGTACCAGAATAGTATGGCGGACCGGCGCCATTTCTAAAAGGGCATGGCCAACTCAACCGGCTAAAACTTTCCGACATGTGTTCATCTTAACTTTCGACTTCATTCGGGGTAGTGCGGTCTGTTCTGTTTCATGACTTGTGATTTTCGGCAAATGATTTGCTCCGATTGCCATTGCTAACTGTGAAACTTGGAAATTTTAAGAATATATACTTCAGTTATCTGGATGCCGACTTTCATTTCTACTTTAGTACCTTTCTTACAGGAGGTTAATCTGTAAGTGGCGACCGCGTTAATTATGACAGTTAGCATTCCACAAGGTTTTACACGGTTATAGAACTTTTTCCGAACTTTGACAACTTTTCTGGATGACTTCAAGCTTAGGTGGATAAGCCGATACCAACCCCGGTATGCCAGTTTGCCCCTAACACGGTGTTTAAATTGGGCCAGAGTGTGGGATTTACTGCTGTTTAACAAAAATGTTAATGCCAGGTGTATATAACAAATAAACAACTTCTGAAAGTAAATACAATCTGATATATGGTTTATGTAGAGAGAAAATTGTTAGATAAAGTTTTAGGAGCGAAGTACAGATGATCGTTGACGTAACGGGATGACAGAAGCAATAATATTTGAGATACACAAAAAGGAACTTTTTTAAAAAATAAATAATGAAAAATAGTTGGCATATAATGTTCTCAGTACTTAAACAAGCCTAAAAAAAAAGTTTCAAGAAAGTAATAGTTGAGACAAATTTAATTCAAAATTAAAGGAAAGGTAAAATTGATTTATAAATCAACAGAAGGAGGATTTTAAAAATAATGAATAGCCATTTGAAAATACCGGCATAAAAGGAATAAAAAGTTATCAAATTTCAAATTATAACTGATAACCATGTAACAGTATAAATATGAGTTTTGGTAAATATCTAATATTTACTGAGTAAAGTTATATTTCAGAATAAACTAGACCTTTTTAAGTTCAGAGATTAAATATCTTAGAAGAAAATACAAATTCACTAAATATCAGTACAATTCTATAAAAATAAATTCTTACAGCTAAAACATTGTACATTTTTTTTAAAGTGTCATAACATAAACTGTTTAGAATAATGTTGTAATCTATCATAAACCAGAATTTGATAATAATTGGTCAGATTTCAGAGACCATGGGAATGTGTCAAAAACTGATTTCTCATAAACTCATAAATCACCAGAGATTCTATCAGAACATAATGGAAGTTCTCATAGTTGAGGGTATTTAAGCAATAATGGGGTTGCTAGTGACACAATTGGTTTGTAGAAATTTGGTAGCATGGGTGAGATCTGTGTCATTGCAGTGGGCTGCATTAATGTAGCTTCTAACTTAGAATGAATTGTGATGAACTAGTTTGTATGATAGAATATTTTCTACCTTGGACTTAGAAATATTTCAGAGATTTCCTGACATGTAGAGAGAACTTTTTTGACGTGCTTTACTGAAATTGAATGGTGGTTACTTCTGAGCTTTTAAATGGAATGGCTGTTATAATATGAAAGCGCTTGTTCATAGAAATTTACCTGCATCTTCATAAAAGGGCTTAATCCAATAAAACATTGTACTTCTGCTCAGTGTAACCTCTGATACCAGCAAAGTGTGAAAGTCTTTAAAGAATATATGTTGATTTGAACTTATCTACAGTTTAATACTTCCTTTCATCAGTTAGTTAAAAGAATTAGTTACAAAAAAACCATGACCTGGGTTAATGACCGATTGAGGTAAGAACTATCTGCAAAATATTTTAAAGATTTAGATGAGTGGCAAGGTCAGTGTATAGACCAGTATATACATCATTATATTCAAGCCAACCAACAACCTACTTGATCACAACAATTTGTCTAAAGAAATATATATTGATTGTATATTTGTAACAAACTGTTATTTATGATCTGAACCCACAGGAAAGACCACCTTGACTTCCTCAATTTCTTACACAATAGCCATTCTATCAGCTTCACATCATCTTATTCCCACACCCATAGCACCTTTCTTGATGTGGAAATCTCCCTATAACAAGGTGCCCTCCACACCTCTGTGCCAATCAAGCCAACAAATTTACAACAGTACCTACACTTCAACTGTTGCCATCCCTTCCACACCAAAAATTTCCTTTTGTACAGCCTTGAAATCTGTGACAGACATCTGTTGTGATCATGAATCACTATCCAGGTATTCCCAGAAATTATGATAAACCCTCATTTCACATTGCTACCCCTCTGACCTTGCACAAAAGCATATGTCCCATGCTACCACACACATGTCCCATGCTGCATTTCCTAAAGCTGACTGCAGCATAATATTCATCACCCAGTTCTCTCCTGGCCTGGAATCCATTAACCAGATCCTTTGCTTTGGAAATTACTTTCTATGTTTCTTCCACAAAATGTACATCTTTCTTCCCAAAATCATATGCAGCAGTCCTCCCAATCTGAAAAACATCTTAATGCGTAAGTACTGACTTTCTGACTCTCCTAGTCTCCTACGTGGATCTATTGCATGCAATAGACCATGCTGCAAAACATGCATTATATGTCCTGCCACCACTGCCTATTCCAATCCTATTACAGGGAAGTCTTTTCCTATTATTGGACACAACACCTGCACTTTCATTACCCTCAGATTCCAACTTACCTGCCTTCACTGCACTGTTTCTTACATCTGTCTTACCATTAAACTGTCCATCAGGGCGAATGGCCACACGCAAACATACTGCCAACCCTTATCATCCAGTAGCGGTCAATGCCAGCTCACATGACTCTAACACCTAAACACCTGTTTTATTGTTAGAGTTTTTCCAGACAGTACTACCTCTCTTGTCAGGTATCTTATAAATTTTGTAACTGCAAGCCAAAATTTGTTCTCAGATCCACGAGTTAGATTGACTAGTATTGTGTATCATTTTTTAAAGTCAGTTACTATGTTAATTCAAGTGAGAAATGAGATTTTTTAAGATAGTATTTGTGTTGCATCAGCCTTAAGCATTCACCTGGATGAGTGATATTTATAGAAAAATTCGTAAGAAACCAATGAAAGCACTTAGAGATTTCACGTTTACACAGTAACCATTTTCAAATATGTAGATTTGATTAAAGCTACTTTCAAGGCGATAGCTTTATTAACTTCTGAAATATTAATTAGTTAGATTCTGTTTTTGTTTCACCTTTTGACATTAGTAAACATGTTTTGCTTGATAGTAAAGGAAACAGCTGATAATTAGAAGTACAATAAAATTTATTTCAGTTTAGTCAACAAAACTGTGAAAGTTATTAATAGGTTTTCGGAATCACATTAAAATTATTTTTTTTTATGGCCAAACTATTAAAGTTACAGAATTTTTTATAAGGATTAAAGTTGACATTTTTCACAATATCTAGCAATTCTCAAAATTTCAGAATGGTAGGAACATTTTTAACGTTCAAGGTTAAATTATTTGATACTAGCTTTCAAATGTGAGAGACGAAAATGATCAGTTTTCCAGCACACTCTCATGCGAGGCAGAAGTATTTCAGCTACCCATGGTCAGTGAGCATAAATACCTGCCCAGAATTTTCCTTGTTCTATCTTCCAGACACCACAAGCGCGGCACTATTTAGCTCAGTCAGCCAGCCAATTTCAGTTAGAGCGCAACTGTGTTGCTTCGTGTCATGATGAAGACTCGTGCAGTCGCTCATCCCTGCAGTCGGCAAGATACAGTGTGAGCATAACCATGCTCGGTGGTGTGTTAATTTTGGGCACGGTGTAGACTCTTTTAGTATTTCAAATTCAGTCAGCTTTAGTGCAATGCAGTTTTGAAGCAGTATTTTCAACATGGGGTGCTTTGGCATTACTTAAGTGTCGGTAGTCAATGGATAATTTGATTTGGAGAAGCGTGTGATGAACTTTTATTTGCTTTCACAAATTAGCTAATTGTACTTTGAACTATGGGGTATGGTCTGGCTCGAATCAGTTAATCGAACTTGCAACTATATCTTCAGAGAATTTGTCTGATGCCATCTCAGTTTGTGACTTTGCAAAAAAAAAATTCAAGAATATGATGTATGTATGCCAGCAATAGACTTGTGAAAATTATTTTAAACCACCTTTCCTTAGTTTGGGGTTTTAACAAGCTAAGTGGCGATCTAGTTATATTTGCAAAGCTAAAGCTGGAAATATGCATGGTTATCTGTGGTCCTAGTTGAGACAGAAGGTATATGCATAATCCCAGCATAAGCTTGTTAGTCTTACACTCTGTAACTACATGAATGAGAACTGGGATACCAACTCAACCTAGAGAACAGACATTCCCTGGTCTAAACCTATGCTGATTCAGTTTTTTTTTTTTTTTTTTTTTTTTTTTTTTTTTTTTTTTTTTTTTTTTTTTTTAATGAATGGGAAATGCTTGTAACTTTAACACATTTATGTTCTCTTTCACAGGACGACGATTTGCAGAACAAGATCTGTACATAGCCTTGATCCTTATACTTAAAAGATTTAAACTTGAGTATCCTGAAAAGAGGGAACCACTTCAACAAGTGTATGACACATTGCTTTTTCCTGAAGAAAAAGTAGATGTTATTTTCAAACGCCGAAGCTTCTAGCAAATTTGACTTTTATATCTGTGTAGAATGGTAAGTTTAAAATGATGTTACAGAGTTTAAATATTTATTAATTCCAACAACAGATATTCTTGTTATAATAATAATGCTGCTATCTCAGAGTTAGACTGATCAACTATTTTAATAGTTTACTTTTATGTGAACATTGCAGTCACTTATAAAAAGCAGGAAACTTGTGGCACAATATTTCTGCTAAAACATTCTGTTAGTATTCCACAATTTTAAAATAATAAAATATAGATGTATTATGATTAAATTTTACAATGGTGTCTGAAAATATAATCATTTGCTTCATGAAATTTGTTTGTGTTAATGAAGTAAAGTACATTATAATAAATAAGAACTAATGTTAACACTAATGGAGTGAGCTATCTATTTTTTTAAAAATACAGAAATAATGCTTCAGTCATTTAGAGCTGACTACATTAATGATAATTAATTATTTATATCTCACATAGGAAGGAAAGGGTGTGCTGTTGTATAACAATTTGTAAGGGACTAAACTGATATAGGGGTTGGAATATCAGTTGTCACCTTAACTAACTATTTTCTTCTTGAAAAGTTCTGCCAAAGATTCTAACAAAACTTCGAATTGTTCAAAAATTTATAGACCGTGGATACTCCTTGGATAAAAATCAACTGTAAAATATTATGGTCACCACTCTCCACTATTTTATCCTTTGGAGAGAAAAGGGTTCAGTTCTAAACTATGGAAATAAAATCACTGACAAAAGTTTCATCATCACTATATTTTGGTATCAAAATTCAGAAAAGTTCACTATTACAGCTGATCAACAATCGGACATTAATCTCTCTAAGCTTGCAAGTTATGAAATGAAGAAGACAGACTGAACAAACACCTAAGAAAAATTTACGTTACATGTTCACTACTCTGACCAGGTTGCACCACTTCAAACTTTTCTAAGATGGCTACACCAAGACCATGCTTCCAGACTATTTTCAAGGGCCAAGACAGACTGTCTCACTCCATCGGGAAACAGGTCCAACCCACTTAACTATCCACTGGCAACTGGCTGAAATGGGGGGAAATTTCCCTATATGATCTACTAAGTCATGTGACACACAGAATGTAGTGAAGCGAAGATACACAATGTAGGACCCTCAGAATCTAATATCATTTAGAGACAGGTATAATAAACAACTTTCTCCCTTTTGACTTTTATTGTAAACACAATGGTTTGACTGTAATAACTTGAAATATGTTTTCATGTATCCCTACTCTTTTGGAAGAGGAGGAGGGGGGGGGGGGTTTCCCCTGATTCCAACATTAGTGGGAATACTCTATTTTGAGATCTAAAACTATTTCCATTTAATTCTCCTCTTTCTCTGCTTTCCAACGGTGTGCTCATCTTCTCTTTAGCTGGTGTACTTTTGTAATTATCAAATTTCTAAAATACCGATGCCTTCTCAGCTTGCCGCCATTAATGATTCTCAAATTTCAAAAAGTTTACAGTGAAATGCTCTGAAAGCAAAGCCTGTTTCAAAAAAAGGATTTTCAGTATATGATTCTACGGTTTCCATTACATCATTCAAAAGTGTTTTCATTCCCTGACTTCGATTGGTTTGACTGCGATAATTTATGTAAGCCGGCAACGTGCCAAATTAGACGTAATTAACTTTTAAAGTTCTCTCTGACTTGATTAACTGTACACCTGAAATTTCAATACAAGGTACAGGAAGAATTTGTTTTAATTACATTATCGGCTGATATCAGAAACTACATTAAATGTGTTGTTATTACTGTTTTAAGCTACCGGTTTATTTGATTGGTTGTATTAATGTATGTTTTCTTATTTTAAACCGCCGGAAACTATTAAGTGTGTGTTATTTATCACAAAATTTAGTTTCTCCAATTTGATTATTTTTATAAATGTTTCTTACTACGTCGAAAAGTGTTGTAAAATGCTGATATCGTTTTGTACCAAAGTGAAATGCCTAACAAGCTGATTATGCCTTATTGCCATGATTTAGGTGAGTTTAAAGGCTACTATTTATCATTGAAGGTCTATTTAAGGCTGTTATTATGTGTTTAGTTAGTTTTTTAATTTTAAATCTCCCTGTATGTGGCTATAGGCTGCTGTATCGTCTTCTCTAAGATGCCCGTTCCCCATGTCTCGTAGCAAAAAGGTTATAATTTAACAAATTTATGGCGGAAAAAATCAGCGTGGTTGTATCACACACACCAGTTGCATCTGAAAAGTATTATGGTTGCCACTCTTTCGAAATAGAGAATATTATGGATCATGGATGGGCACACTGCAGGTTATGTTACCACATTGAAACAAAAGTTGGTGGTTTCATAGTTCTAATGTTTAATTGCGTTCAAATTAACCGTGGAGGTCACCCCAATACCATACTAAATGTTTTAACCATATTAAATACCAGACAACTTATCCATGCGGTTGCAGGTAACAACCCTTCCACGTGGAAACTATACACAAGTTTTTCCAGCACACCTTACCACCACACTCCACTTGAGACCACGTTGCACTGTTTTGTCCACCTCTTTTTTTTACCCTATCCTTGCTCTTTGCCCACAGATATTCCTCTTCTGCCAGCGCTGTTGATATTCGATATATCGATAGTAGATATATCGATATGAAAGGCTTTCTACGATACATCCCCCTCCAAATTTTTCCTTATTTTTTGGCAATTTTAACTGTCCAAAATTTTAGGATGAATTTAAGATTTGCAAGCTTTAACTTTCCTCCTTCACATCACATTCCACACACTAATTCACTAAGAAAATACACCTCTCACATGAGAATATTAAAATTACAAACTATCAAATAAGTTTGTGGTATCAAAGGTGACCTGTAACAGAAATGTGTTGTCATACAAATAAACAACATTGATATTGATACATATAGCATTTAAAACTCACAAAATGTGATCATGAAATGCTTAACTTTCTAAAGATACATTGGGTTTTGCTATCAAATTAATTAATGACAAAACTCACAAGTTATGATTAACATTGACATTAATATACATTTTACAGATAAAATCAAAAACAAACTCACAACATTCATTCATTCATTCATTCATTTTATTTGGTCCAATACATCATTTACATACAACTTGTATAATGAATTAGGACAAGTCAAGGTACAGTATATTCAATATTATTCTTATCTTAATCAACAATTTTATGCCTTAAGTTAACTATAAATCATTTAATACATATTTTTTTTACATGTTATTGACAAATATGTGCTGTAATATCCTATATAAGTACAAACAACTACTACAAACAATTTTTTATTCTGCCTTTCCTTCCCTCATTCATCAGTTAAATACTCTTTGACTGAGTAGAAGGCTTTATCACATAAATACTCTTTAAGCTTATGTTTGAACTGTTCTCCCTTGTTACTAATTAATCTTATATCTGTTGGAAGCTTATTGAACAGTTGGGCTCCTGAATAGGAAGGACATTTTTCAAATTTTTTTGTGTTGTGTGCGTGTAAATTGAAATTAATTTTATTACGTGTTTCATATTCATGCACTTGCTCATTCTTTTTAACAACTTTCTTTGTGAGTGAGTCTTATACATGTATATACAGGGAAATGTTAGAATCTTCAAATCTACAAAATATTTTCTACATGAAACCATTCTTTTTTCTTTTAGTATTGTTCTAATCATATGTTTTTGTATTTTTAATATTCTCATTACGTTATTTTCTGTGGGCCTTCCCCACGCTGATATACCATATCTCAGTTGGCTTTCAAAAAGGGAGTAATAGATAGTCATCAGAATATCCCTGCTACAGAATTCTCGGAGGTAGCTGACCATAAATACAATAGGTGTTAGTTTCTTACAGCATTGATCCACCTGTTTTTCCCAATTCATGAATTTGTCTATTTGAATCCCTAGCAAGTTAGCTGATTCTGTCTCCTTTATTTGCTCACTGCTTATGTTTAAATTTACAGAGTACCTTGTTCTTTTCAACTGAAATGATATCATTTGGGTTTTGTTTAAGTTGATTACAAGATAATTATCTTCTAACCAACCATTTTGTTAGTCTCTGGAAGTAAAGATTAAGGATTGTTTCTAGATTACATAGTTTGATGTTTGACATCTTCACAGTTGCATCATCTACATAAAGAACCATTGAATCATTCTCCCCTATTGGTCTTGGGATATCATTTATGTATAGGATGAACAACAGAGGCCCCAGCACCGAGCCCTGTGGTACTCCTGCTTTTATAGTGAGGGTGTTTGATGTTACATTTTTAAAGTCTGTGTTGCTTTTTATGATCGTAAATTGTTTTCTATTTGACAGATATGATTCTATCCATTTATAGGCCTTACCCCTTATTCCCCATTTTCTAGTTTGTTAAGTAACCTCTGATAATTGACTGTGTCAAAGGCTTTTGATAAATCTATAAGTACTGCTGTTGTATACTCTCCATCATCCAGGGATTCTTTACCCAATCTACAAACATTGTGACTGCTGTTTCTGTAGACCTGTATTTCCTATAACCATGTTGAGAATCAGTAATATGTTGTGCTTGTTTAGGAAGTCAGTAAGCCTCTGTTCCATTGCTTTCTCAAAAATTTTGATATACTAGATATTAGTGACAACGGTCTATAATTGTTTACATCTGACCTTTCCCCTTTCTTGAAAACAGGTATAACTTTAGAAATCTTTAAGGAATCTGGAAATGTTCCACTTGTAAATGAATGATTTATTATGTGTACTAATGGTTTTAAGAGATAGCTATTGCATTCTTTTATAAGCATATATCTCATCAGTTCCCATGGACGTTTTAGTCTTTAAGGACTTTATAATTTTACTTATTTCTTTTTCTGTTGTTGGTCTAAGGAATACTGAATCTGTGTTCACCTTAATGCCTGCTAAATCATTGTCTTTTGACTTGCTACTGTGACTGTTAGTTAGTTTTTCTGCTATATTTATATAATGTTCATTTAATGTACATGCAATTTGCCTAGAATCATGTACTACAGCCTCATTGTACACAATCTGTTCAATGCTTTTATCCTGGTTCATAATCTGATTTTTCCCCCTCTCCCTATTAATAATTTTCCATAATGCTCTTTGCTTATTGCTACTTCTGTGTAGTATGTTTTGAATGTTATCTGATTTTCTCTTGTTAATCATATTTTTTAATTCATTTTTACACTTTTTCAGATATTTTTCAGTGATGGATACCCTTCCCTACACAATCTACTAACCCATTTTATATGGTCCTTGTGTTGTATGTCTTCTGTATTCCATTTGTTGTGTGTTGTTTTATTCTTTGATTGCTTTTTGTTTTTTACCGGGAAAGCTATGTCTTGTAATAATTAACTAGGTTTATGAATGAGTCATATTTTTTGATCTGTTGTGTAAGAATTGACTGTTTCAGTCCATGTTTCTCTCATTAAAAGGTTTTTAAACAATTCAATATTTTGTTTACTATAGGGTCGATATTCTTCACGGAGCCACGTTTCCTCATGTTCTGCTTCTTGTTTTATACTAATTTCTTGCCCATAGTGATCTGATATTGATGTGTGTATTACTTTTGTTGCATATTCATCCTCTGGGTAGTTAGTTATTACATTATCTATTGCTGTTTTTGAAGTTGCAGTTTCCCTTGTAAAGCTTTTTATACAGATCTTAAGTCCTAAACAGCTACAAATGTCTTCAAGTTCTTTTGACATCTTATTGCACTTTAATAAATCAATATTAAAATCTCCCATTAGAATTACATGGTCATAACTACTACACAATGACTCTAGCACCTTGTATAGGTTTTTATAAAATATTTCAATGTTTTCTGCCGGTGCTCTGTATACTGTATACCCACTACAGCCACCACAATTTTGCTTTTTATACAGACTGAAATACCACACATTTCAAATCTTTTTCACACAATAATTGTGAATTTATATTTACTGCTTTAAAATATAGTTCATGTTTTACTAAAATTAAGATTCCTCCTCCTTTATACATTTCCCTACTGTAGCTATTTCCCACAGTATACCCTTCAATGTGCAGTCCTGGAATTAATTCATTTTTTAATGCATGTTCAGTGAGTATTATTATGTTTGGACTTGTTTCTTCTATCAATAATTCTAGCTCATTTGTTTTGCTTCTGATATACTGCACATTTTGATGTATGATTTTATAGTTTCTATTTTCATTCTTGCTAATCTCATGTTTTCCTATAGAATACTTTTGTTCCTCCACTATAATATTGTCTGATGTTGAGTTACTTTCCCTAAAAAATTACTTGTTTTTGACTCTGTTTTGTTCTTGGCTGTATTATGTTTCATTAACCATTTGTCTAGAAATGTGATTCTACTCTTAATTTTATTGTTGGTTTCTTTGTATATGTTTTGTTTCTTTCTTGTCATCCCCAACATTTTTACTGCTTAGCAACCACTTGTCCATGAAAGTTAACTTCTTTTGAACCTTTATGTGGTTTTTACTTTGAGTTTCAGAATTTTTTTACTATATCTACCATTCTAACACATATTTTCATTTTTCCATTATAATTTAAATGTAGACCATGTCTGGTGAATGGTATCGGCATAACCTTTCTATTTCAAAGTTAAGCTTAACCTTTTCTTATCCCTACTTGAACTATTAATGTCTTTTAGGTATCTTATCATTAAAACTCCTAATTAGACTGTTCATATTTGTTTTGTCATATCTATATGGCACTGGATTTAAGATGACATTTGTCTTTTTATTTACATCTATCAGTTTACCTGCTATATTCTTGAAAATGTAATTATTATATCCTATATCTATATCGTTTGTTCCCCCATCACTATAACAGTGTCATTTAGTCCATAACTACATGTCCACTCATCAATATTGCTGATAACTTCTGTAATTGTAGCATTTGGCTTCATTACACTTTCTATTTGATAACCATCCCCAAGAAGAGAGATTAAAAAGTTGGCACAGTACCTCCCTTGACTGTCAGACAGTAGAAACACTTTTTTCTTCTCATTTCTTGTGTCTGTAGACACTTGAGTTCCTGAAACACCCTGCGATTTTACTTCTGTTTGCTGTTGTCTGCTTTCTTCTGTTGTTCTGTCATTCCTGTTTTTCAGTTCACTCTCGCTGATGTTCGTTTTTGTCTCTTCACTTAAAGCACACTTTTTGTTTACAATACATGACGACGGAGCACACTTAATTTCATCTTTGCACTTTTCTTTAATTGTTTGAGTGGTTTTCTTAACCTTTTCCTTTATTCTGTTGCACCTGTAACATTTTCCAACTTACTGTTTGCCAGATTTATTGTCTGTTTATTTGTAAACAATGTCGAGTTTTCGATATAAACTTTTTCCGGTTTAGCAGCTTTTGATTTCTGCTTCATGTTTCTTGTGTTAATACATTGACCTTAATTAAAAATACATGATTTTGGGATCTAAGTATGCATCCCTAGATTGCATCAAACTGTTACATTTCTCGAGTCCTGTCACGGTCACCATATGGCGGAAAAATTTGGGCGTGATCATATCTCACACACACACCAGTTGCAGCTGAAAAGTATTATAGTCGCCACTCTATCGAAATAGAGAATATTATTGGATCATGGATGGGCACACTGCATATTATGTTACCACATTTGAAACAAAAGTTAGTGGTTTCATACTTCTAATGTTTAATTACGTTCAAATTAACTGTGGAGGTCACCCCGACTAAACGTTTTAACCGTGTTAAATATCAGACAACTTATCAATGTGGTTGCAGGTAACAAACCTTCCACGTGGAAATATACACAAGTTTTTCCAGCACACCTTACCACCACACTCCACTCGAGACCACATTGCATTGTTTTTTGTCCACCTCTTTCCACCCTATCCTTGCTCTTTGCCCACAGATATTCCTCTTCTGCCAGTGCTATCGATACTCGATATATCGATAGTAGATATATCGATACGGAAGGCTTTCTACGTTACAAATTCTAAGGTAGCTTACAAATTAACATTATGCATAAATTGGAAAGTTTTAACAATTATAATGTGAAGAGGTTTGAATAAAATTTAATATTTCCTGTTATGTGGTGCAATAATGCCCGATCAAGGTAATTTTGTCATTTTTTAAATTTGTACTTACTGTTATGTTATTCGGCTTTGGTCAGCCATCAGTTATGTCTTTCTTCAACAAAAGGAAAGAAGAAAACACTAGCACATCCAAGAATATACATACAAAGATCATTAAAATTTAATTTGAATATAGCTAATAATACTAGAAAGTGTCTGAAATGTTGGTAAAATTGCTAAATACATGGACACTAAAAGTACTAACTTATTTTATGTGTTCAGCAAGCAGCATTTAGTGTTATCCGTTTGACAGGTAGAGTGAAATAGGAATGACACCTAGTATGGAACAGTGCACTACTTCCTACAAAAGTAATGTAAAACAATCAGTAATTCACAATGTATGGAAAAGGCAATTCAGTGATTAAATTTGTTCAAACATAAGATTCTATGTATGGAATAAACTTCCAAAAATAGCTGAGAATGTACCACTCTCTTGATGCCCAGAAACATTTACAACAGAGAGATTTTTTCCTCAACGTCTAATCTACTGGAAATACAGCAGAAGGGAGAATCTACTGAATAATAGTCCTCTTTTACACTTTATGGTATATCCCAAATTATAAATTAAACTCTCATTTCTGCAGATGTAAAATGGAGAAAGGGGGAGTTGCCATTTTTGTTAAAAATAATATTGAATGCAGTAGTGTAGTTGTAAGTAAGTATTGTATAGAACAACACTTTGAATGTTGTGTTACTAAACTAGAATATGATAAGGAAAAGCTGATAGTGATAGCAATTTACAGGGCCCCCTCAGGTAATTTCAGACTGTTTTTATCTCATTTAGAGTCTTTGCTACTAAGTTTTACAAATAGCAAACAAATAGTATTATGTGGAGATTTCAATGTTGACTTTCTGAATCACAGCAATGATAGATTAGATATGGAAGCCTTGATGTTGTCTTTTAACTTAACAGCACTTGTAAATTTTCCTACGAGAATACAAAATAATAGCAGGACTGCAATTGATAATTTTTTTATGGATATTTCTCAGTGCAGTAATTACAGCATACATCCAGTAATAAATGGTATCTCAGATCATGATGCCCAGCTATTATGTATCGAGTCCAGGAACACTGTTAAACAGATAAAGAAAAGCTGGGTTTATAGAAGAAATATTAGTGAAAATAATATAAAACACTTCATAGATACCTTAAACAATGAAAACTGGTTAGAAGTATATAATGCGCAGGGTGTTAATGCAAATTTGATTCCTTTCTGAATATATTTCTAACACTTTTTGAAGGTAGTTTCAAAAAAAGGAAAATTCTCAACACTCCAAACAATGAACTGGGCATGGGATGGATAACAAAGGGTATTAGAATCTCTAGTAAAACAAAGAGGGACCTTTATTTAAAAATGAGAGAATCAGATAACTATGCGCTGAAAGTTCACTATAAACTTTATTCTAAAATACTAAGAAATGTAATAAGGAAGGCCAAGAACAAGTACATATCGGCGAAAATAGAAAATTCAGACAATAAAATGAGAACAATATGGAATATAATAAAGACTGAAACAGGAAAAACTGTAAATCACTCTAAAGACATAAAAATAGAACAAAATGGACATGTGTATAGCGAAGTAGGGGAAGTTTGTGAAATATTTAACAAACATTTTACGTCAGTAGTAGATAAATTAGGCATAGAAAAACAATCCCCACATAGTGCTCTAAGGCTTCTTGAGACTGCTTTCCCAAATAGCTTTGTGGAGATGAAATTGCCACCAGTAACAGTCTCAGAAATAAATAAACTCATTAAACAATTAAAACCTAAAAATTCTTCCAGCTATGACAATATTTCAAGTAAATTACTGAAAAGATGTTCGACTGTATCAGTCATGTACTTGCTCACATTTGTAATGAATCCTTAATACAAGGTGTTTTTCCCGATAGACTAAAATATGCTGTTGTAAAACCATTATTTAAAAAAGGAGACGTAACATGTGTAGACAACTATCGTCCCATTTCATTACTTTCAACATTCTCAAAGGTTTTTGAAAAAGTCATGTATAGTAGAGTAATAAAACATGTTACACACTATAATATCCTAACTAATTCACAATTTGGGTTCAAAAAAGGATATCCATAGAATGGCTATATATTCATTTTTAAATAACACATTTGAGGAACTGAATAATAAAATGAATCCTGTAGGAATATTTTGTGATCTTGCAAAAGCATTTGACTGTGTAAATCATGAATTACTTTTGAAAAAAATGGAATACTATGGTATTTTTGGGACCGCAGGTAAATGGTTTAAATCATACATTGAAAGCCGAATGCAAAAAGTTTCAATTTTTGATTCTAAAATAAGTAAAGATGCTTCATCAGACTGGGAGAAAATAAAACATGGAATTCCACAAGGCTCTGTCTTAGGTCCCCTCCTCTTTCTGTTATACATCAATGACCTTCCTGGAAATTTATCCGACAAAGTTAAGAGTGTTTTATTTGCAGATGACACTAACCTGACTGTGCGTAAAACACCAAACAGTACTATAGAATTTAATGTAAATGAAGTACTTAGAGTAGTAGCAAATTGGTTTAAGGCAAATTCATTAAAATTAAATTTTGAAAAAACACATTATATTAGGTTTAAAACAAAAAACTATGCACAGCCAGATATATGTATAAACTATAAAAACAACACAATCTTAGAAACAGAGAGTATAAAATTTCTTGGTATTAAAATAGATCAGAAACTCTGTTGGCATGATCATATCACTACACTACTGGCAAAGTTAAGTAGTGCCACCTTCGCAATACGAACACTTTCTCTAACAGCAGATCTAGAATTAATGAAACAGGTGTACTCCTCATATTTTCATTCAGTAATGTCATATGGCATAATTTTTTGGGGAAACTCTTCACAAAGTAAAAAAGTTTTCATAGCACAGAAAAGAGCTATTAGGTTTCTGTGTAGGGTAAAACCAAGAACTTCTTGCAGACAACTCTTTAAGAAACTCAATATTCTTACAATGTATTCTCAGTATATATATTCTCTCATGAGCTTTGTCATAGAAAATTTTAACCTGTTTACACCTAATTCACAGGTACACAGTTTCAATACAAGAAACAGAAATAACTTGCATAAAACACAAACATCTCTGTCATTAGTACAAAGAGGAGTTAATTATTCTGGGATACATCTGTTTAATAAACTACCTAATCGTATAAAACAGCTTTCAGATAATAAAGATGTATTCAAACAAAAACTTAGAGATTATCTTATTGGCAACTCCTTCTACTCCATTCAAGAATTTGAAGAAAATAATTAATTGTACTCATTATGACGTTTGCAAAACTCAGTTGCAAAAATGTATGTTTATTATTATTTCTTGTATTTGTAAAATATGTATATATATATATTTACTATGATATGACTCATATTATGTGTATATGTATCAACAATGACATGTTTCACATCCCAGAGGTACTTCCTCAGCAGGGATCCATGGAACAAGATTGATAAATAAATAAATAAATAAATAAGTGTTATATGGAGTATTTGTATGTTATATCCAGTCCTTAATCCCAGCATAATGGATATCCAATCAAGCACAGTGGGATCCTCTTATCAGAAGCTTAGTACTGGCCGTTTTTTGGGTATTACAAGTTGGCAACAGATATCCTATAAAATATTCCATATTCTGACCATTCAAATAAGTTATGACTATTTTCAATTATTTTCATAGAACAATTTATGGCAGCCTCTGTAAATGTGTTGACTTTAAATCCACATTGTTTGAGTTCTAGTCCCTGTAATTTCCTGTAGATTTGGTAGTTGTTTAGAATCTGCTCATTTAAATATCATAGAGAGTGTCAGTGGCTTAGTTTCTATCTGATGCTGCATATTACAATAGAGACTTGTATTATACTGAAAAAATGGTATATTCATTAATATAAAGATCACAGATTTTTTTATTCCTTTTATCATATTCATATCAGATGTATGGTATATTGACATATTTGTCTATTGTTTTAATCAATTTTTGTAGGAAGTAAACTAAAATTCTTTATTTTACTTTTAGATCCTTGTTTAAAACAGTATCATTATCTGAACTGGCCTGTGCATTCTGTGCACAGATAATTTTATCGTGGTGCTCTCTAACGAAACACGTGTTCAGCCACGTCTCAACTGTTTCTGCTCCTCTGTATATTTGTACCAGTGCTCTGAGGTATTTGGCAATGAGGGGAAACTGGAAGTTCATAATCACAATAGCAGAACTTCACAAAGCAGGTAAGATCAGTAGTGCCTATTTAATATTTGTGATTCAGTTTTTTTGATTCAGATAAAAAAACAAGGTGTCTATCAAGAAATCTACAGCTAACATGAGTTAGTGAAGGGCCAATTTAGTATGTTCACAATATTGTAGAATACAGGTATTTTGTTTATAGCTAGTGAAAGGCATAAGCAATAAATATCTTCAGGGGCGTAGCTACTATGGGGCTAGCCGTGCAGTACACCGGGGCCCCTACACTCAGGAGGCCCCCAATCACATACCTCAGGGGCCTTCACGGCAAACTGGCGACTAATATTTTTTTAAGCTCTACCGTTATCTAAGGGGACCCCTAAGATACAGGGAGCCCCCTCACTAAGAGGCCCTCACTGCTCAGGGGGCCCCAGCACAACTCAGGGGCCCCAGCACAACTCAGAGGCCCCCAGCCTCAGCTCAGGGGACCCCTACCAGCAACACAAAGCAAAAAACAGGTCGCCCATCTGGCCTGAGGGCCCAAAATAAATTTTTTGCACCGAGGCCCTTGTTGATCTAGCTACGCCACTGAATATCTTATTATATTATTTAAAAATCAATTAGCAAGGACTCACTGATAGAATGTATGAGATATGGTAGGGAAAAAAATACCATAGTATAATATGGGACTGATATTGGCATTGAACTGACTGGGCAGAGCCCATGGAGGGCAACTAGATTTTTCTGTTGAAACTGGCTTCAAAAAAACTCTGTAACAAATACTATGATGGAGTTACTTCATAATTAATGGAAGCTATGAATATGTTATATACAGTAAAATACAATAGTGTGTGTAAAAATTAGGAGAATAAGTCATCACTTACCATTGGTGATGTGTTGATACACCAAAAAGACATGAAAAAACAATCGGTAATTTTTGAGTACATAATCCTAGAATGTGACTGACACAAGGTGGAGGCTATGGGCAAACCATTGCTATTCTAGCAGTTCTTGTTTTGTTATCTGTCATAGGATTGCTTTGTGGTAATTCTTCATATTGTAAAATAACATATTAAAATATGCTATTGAAATATAAGTCCTGATGACGAGAACTCAGTTCACAATCACCACTTATTCTTTATGCTTTGACCATGTTTGAAAGCTATCGGAACTTCATAAAACAAAGGAAATTATTCAGGGGTAAATTTTAAGAACGGTCGCCTGGTTTGGTGGGGAAGGAAATGATTTATCAGTTACTTACTGCTCAACACACACTCCAAGTATATCGACACAAGAACACTTTTATTGCACAGCTATAAGTAGTTACATTCCGACCACCGAACCATATTTATTATTTTCTTGTACTGAATAGTATACAAGGATCACCCTGAATAATAATTGCCGAAGATTTGCAAGTTCTTAGCGAGTGAGAATTTTCTTTCAATCAACACAAATGAAACAACAAGATATTTCTTTTTCTACATTAGTGAACGACCTACGTAACTAACAGTCTTTAAGAGTACATAAGGTTCATTAGTCACTTAACCGACGCGGTAGACTTTCTCAACAAGCGGTGACGCTTTTCTGTTAGGCACAATCTTTTCTTCCCGCGCACTTTACTGTAACAGTTCGTGCACCATAACACATACGACTGTCTTTAAATGTACATGAATGTCACTGGGTACTTTACCGACGCGGTAGCTCTTCAAAAGGCTTTTCTCAACAGGCGGACACTTTTCAGATCGGTACGATCATTTCTTCCCGCACACACTTTGCTGTAACAACTCGCGCGCTATAACATACACTCTGCTACTGATACTCCTACTAGATCGTTGAAGTCGATAATCGACCTTTACACTCGCTAATCGATCTTTGCATCAAAATTGATAGGTGCGTTAACTATCGTAATGTGACAACCCCTTCCAGGTCGATGGTTAAAATGTGAAGCCATAGGTAAGCATTTCAACCAAACGACCTTTAAAATGGGCGAGGTTGGTAAGCATCTAGCTTAAGTCATAACACATTTTACACATAGTGGTTGGTGGTCGGTGCTAATCTAACACTTACAAAAATATACACAGAAAATTGAAACACATTACAATCATAAGGTTCAAATCAATAATTGACATAGGTTATAATGTTAATAGTCATGCTGAAAATCGTGTTGCCTTTATGCAAGCGACCTGGTATATTACCACATAAGATACCTTTCTTTATATTACGTAGCACTTCTTTATGCACAAACACTGGCTCACAATCACTTCACTCTTTACAACCTCGGTTTGAGTGTATTAAACAGATTGACACCTTACCCGAGCCCCTTACAAAATTTGGGTGAAGCCCGGTGGTTGTAAGGTCACTACTCTTTGGGTCATTCTAAAGTGAAAGTGACAATTCCTATAGTGGCACCATTACTTAAGTACAAAAAAATAACCTACAATGACAACCTCTTCACAATGACTATGTACAAAAAAAAACATATAAAGCATATGACAAGGCTTTGCTGGGTGTTCAGGACAAACTTTGCCCCTAAGCACTCCAACATTTCTAATCATCCTGAGAGGCCTTCTTAAAGGGCTTCAAAGACACAACATTATAGATACCTTTTAATCTACCATCTCTCAAGTACTCTAACGTATAAGCATTTTCTCTTGGACTATCTCTTATCCTATAAGGTCCCTCATAAAGTATTTTAAACTTCTTTATCTCATGATTAATCGCCGAGGACTTGAAGTGGGTCTGGAGCAGTACCAAGTCTCCCGGTTTGTAGTATGTCCATTTTCCTTTCCTTTCATGTCTCAATTGTCTAGCTTTAGCCTTTTCCATTAGTACCTTCTTGGCTTCCTCTATCCTTTCTTGAAAGGTTATAGTCTTCTCTCCAGGAAAATCTATATACTTGCTGACAATTCTTGGTGCCGGTTCTTGAAACATTAGCTCCCAAGGGGTCATTCCCGTTGAACTGTGTGGAATTGTATTCATAACATCTTCAAATTTCTCAACATGATATGCCCAGCTTTTGTGACTTTGCTGGCAATATATCCTAAACCATTTGCCAATTTCTGCCATCACTCTCTCCACCACATTACCTTGGGGATGGAAAAATGACGTCTTCAACACCTCAATCCCTTCTCCTTCTAGTGATTCAGCCCATTTTCTGTTTGCAAATTGAGGTCCGTTATCGGATAATACTTTTCTCGGTCTTCCCAAAGTCGGGAAATATTGCGTAAGCAGTTTACCCAACAGTACGGTCGTAGTCGCCCTTTTGACTGGGTAAAGCTTGACGTATTTGGTGAATACGTCTATAACAACAAGGATCACAGTGACCCCACCTCTGGAGGCCGGCAATGGTCCATATAAATCTATTGAGATCAATTCCCGAGGTTCGGTCGGTATACAACTCTTCATCCTCCCCATCCTCGGCACATGTCAACCTTTACCTTCTGACAGGTTTCACATGTCGATAAGGCCTTAGCCACCCTTCTTTCCAAATTTCCAAAGTAACAGTGTTCCTTCAGTATCAATGCACATTTATGGGCACCGTAGTGGCCATAACTAAGGTGATGATATTTTATCCATTCGTCTACACAATGATCCGGCAGACATACCTTCCATTCTTCGTTCTCTTCCAACTTTCTGTAGAAGAGATCCCTTATGTATACAGTAGTGTTTTTCTAAGGACATTCGGTCACCTGTACCCTCTAGTGCTTCTATGACTGCTTTCCATGCATCATCCTTTCTCTGTTGATCAGCCATCTCTTTCATCCATTTTATCACCTTACTCCTGGGCAACCCCTTCCAGATAATGGATGACGGCTTCTTGGGTTGTCTGATCGTCCCGCCATCCTCTGGCATCCCACTGGTAATCTTGATAGGCAGTCTGCCACTACATTGTCTTTTCCTGGAATATACTTAATGTCGAATTGGAATTCTTGCAATAACAACGCCCACCGGGTCAGTCTGCCATGAGTCAACCGGCAATTCGTCAAAAACGATAGAGCTCGGTGGTCCGTATGTATAATTATCTTCCTACCTAGGAAAATATGCCTGAACTTTTGTAAGCTCCAGATTATGGCTAGGGCCTCCTTCTCTGTCACACAATACCTCATCTCATGATCATTCATCATTCTACTGGCAAATGCTATCGTGTGGTGTTCTACTTGTCCATCCACCTCTACTTCTTGAAAGACTTCAGCACCCAGACCATAATGGGAACTGTCGGTAGCCAAGCACAGATCTAATTCCCAATTGGGATACGCAAGGATCCGCTCCTGCGCTAACTCCTCCTTGATCTTCATGAAGTCTTGTTCGCATCCGCTCGTCCAGTTCCAAACGATGTTCTTCCGTTCCAACATCCTTAAGTGGGGACTGTTTAGTCGCTGTTCGGATATAAATTTCCGATAATACCCACATAATCCCAAAAAGCTTTTCAACTGAGTTTTATTCGTGGGTCGAGGGAATTTCTTGATGGCTTCTAACCTCGATTCATCTACTAAAATCCCCTCCGGGGTAACAACATGACCCAAAAATTTTAAGCGAGATCGGAGAAAGACACACTTCTTTTTCTTCAAAGTCATCCCCGCATTTTGAATAGCAGTCAGGACCTCTCTCATTAACATCCAATGCTCTTCTACAGTCTTGGTGGCAACAATTATGTCATCGACATACACTTGCACCCTTTCTCTTAAGTTTCTGCCCAAAACCGATCTAACGCTCTTATGAAATGGGCAACCGAATTGTTCAGTCCGAAGGGAAGAACCCTAAATTGGTAACATCTACCTTCAAACCTGAAGGCTGTGTATTTCCTTGAGTCCTCATGGATGGGTATCTGCCAGTACGACGAAGTCAGGTCAAGAGATGACAGGTACTTCACTCCATGGAATTTTTGTAATATATCATCCACTCTTTCAGGATGGTCCCTCTCCGTTTTCAAAATTTTGTTCAGGGCTCTGGCATCCAACACTAGCCTGATGGATTGGTCGGACTTAGTCACCACTAATGGACTGGCATATTCACTCTGTGACCTTTCAATAATGCCCCAACTCTCCATGCGCTCTAATTCCGCTTTCACTTTGTCCCGTTTAGACACTGGGATGGGGTAGGGCTTGATAGAAAAAGGTTTCTCTTCCTTTACTTGGAAATGACATTGATATACATTTACTAAGCCCGGTCTGTCATTGAAAACATCCTGGAACTCCTCTTGGATATCTGGTGGACATATTTCAAATCCTCCTCCTTCTATTATGTTCCAATTTCTGTCTTCATTTACTCTTTCCTTGTTATCTTCAGCGCATTCGCTTTCTTCTGGAACGTCTTCTATTTCGGCATAATCCACCTGGACTCCAGTAAACTCCCTTCCATTCTGGTTGAGGACATTCCCTATCTCCACTCTGCATTTCTTTCCTTCATTGCTAAACTCCATGTATCCCTTCCCACAATGTAAAGTTGCGTCCGCTGGCACTATCCAGTCGACTCCTATGATGCAATCTACGTTTAGGTATGGTACAACATACATGTGTATCGCTACTTCATATTTCTCCATTCTTCCTTCAATTAGTACTTGAATCGTTGCCTTTTTGCTCTTTTTTCCTGTAGCTGGCACTATTGTAATAGTATTGGTGGGCCAATATTCAATATTGGTTCTCTTCTATTCCTACTGTAGGTACTTTAAATATTCTCTGCTTTAATTGGTTGTCTTCTTCTAGAAAGTCTTCCCTTGGATCATTTAAATAAATAGAGTTTATGTGCAATTCTCTGCGGTCATTACATATTCTTCCTTCCCTTATTCGGATACTACCGCCGCCTTCTTTGGTGACAACCCCATTTGTCTTTTCTTCACCATCTGGGCTTGCCCCAACTTGTTTCCTGATGCAGGTTTTCTTCACGGTCGGAATGCTATGTCTCGTCGTGATAACCCCTTCCACTTCAATCTCAACAGATTTATCGTCCCCTAAACTTGAACGATATGAGCTGAGGATACCCTGGACCGACTCGTCCGCTACCTCACAAATGCACTCATACTCTCCTGTAGAGGCTTCTCCTTCTTCATTCTCGCTATAATTACGTTCCTTATCCTCATGGGTGACTTATTCCTTATTCACTTCTTCCAGCCCTTTTATTATATTTATGGGGAAAGTATCCACTTCCCTAGGTACTACACGTCCTGGTTCTTCGATACTTTTGCTGGGAATGTCACAATAATCTGTTATTTTCACCATTCCTCGGTTCCCAAATGTGAACCATCTTTCGTCGTAGTGAGCTTCAATTTCCAAGTTTTTCACCTCTTCTAGGTCTTCTCTCGTTACCCCTTCCTCCAGGTACAGATCTTCTCTATCTCTAAGACTGTTTACTTGTCTATACCCATTATTTTCTTCCTTTTCTTGAACTGTATCTTCTTCAATTCGTATGAGGGAATCACCCTTCTTCTTACACAGTTCCCAAAGTTCTTCCAACTCAGCAAAACGGCAGGTTTCGACACCATCTATTCTTGTCACCATTGAACCTGATAGGCATGGTACTACCTGTCCCTGTGCATTAAGGGGTTTTTTCAGAATGTATGCTAAATTCCGTTCCCTTTCTTGTGATTAATCGTTTTCCTCGCTTTAAGAGCTGTGACTCTGTTTCCTCTTTCCTGGGCAGTTTCCCGAGTGGTCCAATATACTGTTCTGCCCCTGGCTGGACCAAAACAGTGGCAGCTAGCAGTTTCCCGCCTTTGGCTTTCCCTTAGAGGGATTGCCAGGTGCCGAATCACTTGCATCCTGTTGACTTCGATTGTCATAGTTTTGTTGATGTCCTCCTCTACTTCGTCCTCTGTATTGTCCTTGACCACGTCGGAAATTGTAATTACTTCTGCCTCGCTCTCGGCTTCTATGTTCTCTCTCGCCATGGTACTGATCATCTTGTTGGTAATTCCTCTGATTATAGTACTCCATTCTTCTCTTCTTATCCCGAAAGCCATTGTTGTCTTCCCTTTCTCTTGGTTTCTTCCTACTCATTCTCTTTTCTTGCGAGTCAAGCCTTCCAAGAATTTCAATAGCCTCACTGACATTGTTGATCAGTGACTCGCAAACATTAATTGTATTGGCTAAGGCAGTCGGGCCATAATAATTTCCACATATTCTGCTCACTGTACGGACGATCAAGATAGCGACACTTCGCCAAACATCTAAGGAAAAAATCCTGCTGAGTCTCCTTCCCGGAGAATAAGGTTCACCGTGCATTAGTTCCGACTTGACAGCGACCTGTCTTTCTACGGACCAAAAGTGTCTCAAAAATTCGTCTTTGAACTTTTGGTAGGCATTAAATTCCTTTGAAAAGCGATCGCCCCACAGACGAGCTCTCCCTCTCAGGTTTCATGTACCATCTTTATTTTTCTTTCGTCCAAGGCAATCTAAAATGGCGGATAAGACTCGAAACTGTCCAGGAAATCCACTGGATGTACTTTTCCGAGTCATCAAACTTCTCAATCTCTTGTTTTTCTTCTGTATGGTATCCCTGACAGCAGGACCCATTGATACTCCTGAAATTTGCTGATCTCTTCTTTGATTACGACTGGCATCTGCTTCTTCACGCTTCCCTCCACTTCTCGTTTAATCATACTAGGCATTTTACTTTCTATCTCCCAAGTGTTAGCAAGTTTGATCTTTTCTATTCCTTCAGTTTATCTACACAATATTGCACCCCTCTTACTTGTTCTTCACATGACTTGAGGCTTTCTTCCATCTCTTCCAACTTGTTGTCTTGGCAATCCACTCTGTCTTCTAGAGCCTTTACTCTTTGACGGGTTTGTCCAGTCTCCGCCAATGTGTATTGCTGTAGTTGCTCGAGTTTTTCATTTGTTTCATTTCCACGTGAGATGCATTGTTGTCGGAGCTGCTCCATCTCTTCTCTCATAGCAAAAAAATCTTCCTTCTAAATCCTTGGTGATGCTGCAGTGGAGGGCTTTTCCCCATCTCATCTAACTCAGCTCTGATTGTTTTCCTGTGCTCTTTTAATCTCTTCTGAAATTTCTACCTTCATACTTTCTTGACTCTATACTAGTGAGGCTTTTCCTTCACTGAAACTCTCTTCACTCTTCTGGTTTATCAGACAGATTTGATTGAAGATGTCTTTTTGCTGGTTGATTAGCATCATCAGCATCTCCCCAACAGAGACTTCCCTATCCTGCCCCCCAGCTACTTCAACTACAGTCACTTCGGTGTTCATGATTAAAGGTTATGATACCCTGCCCTGATCACTAACTTGTCTACCCACGCATACACCAAAAAAAAAAAAAAAACTAGGATTCACACAAACTAGTCCACAAAGAATCTCTTCAACTTGCGAAGCAAAACAGTAATATCGAGAAAACAAACCACAACAGAACACAGTACAACGCTGTTGTCAAAGGAAAACTTCAACATCAAAATGGCATCGACAGAACAAACCGGTGAGAAATACTGCTGCCAGCTGCTT
>JARYHS010008144.1:0-31995 GCA_031002005.1 Vandiemenella viatica
ACTGTACTTGAGCTTTTTAAAATAGTTAACCGAAACAACTTACTTTTCTAAAGATCAAAAGCAATCAAATTAGAGGCTCTTATAGTCGAATAATGTTTAATTATACACTTCAATCGCCAGTTTAAAGTGGTTAAGCCGAATCGCTGGAACGATTATGCCGCGAATTCCGCTAATTAACTTTGCTCCCTCCCGTTCTCTCCTCTCTGACACAAGAAAAGCAGTCTAGAAAGATCTTTGTTGCGTAACTGCTTTGACGCAATACTCAGGAGTACTAACTGAAAATTCCCTATGAGAATATGCTTTTCCGTTTGATGCTGATAAAGCAGATTGAACCATAATCATAAAAACCCTGCGTTTTTCACCATCCCCTTCCCACTCTCTGATATTGTCCTCTCTGCAAAGAAGTCACCCAGCGCTATTGATCTTAATTTTTTACCCTGTTATTTCACCAATATGTTTCGTAAGTCTATTTCATGAACTCGTCCTTCTTTTTGTTTTCTGCAATAAGCAAATCTCATTTACACAAAGTACTACCCATTCTGTTTTTGATACAAGATAAATTTATGATCCATTATGATCCAGCAAAAAAAATAAAAAAAATAAAAAAAAAAATAAATATATATATATATATATATATATATTAACAATGTTTTTCTTTTAATGTTAATCCTTTTTTGATATGACTTTTGACGTGCTAATTAATTTTATTCTCATATTTAATCCTGTACTATGTCTATTAAATCCATTTCGGTTTTGATATTTAATTTGTTATAATTGTCAAAAATCTTAATTTCGTTCTGAATTTGTTTTTATTTTAATCACACTTGAAGAAACTACCTAACAAGCGCCCTAGTGCTACCTTCATTTGAAATATATTTTCATATATAGATAATCATATATAGAATATCTGTATTTTATCAACTTCATTAAAGTTTTTAGACTTAATCCCATTTAATCCAATTCCGCGAATGCTGTGAAGCCACAATCATTTATCTATTTGTTCTTTTTAGCAGCAACCCAGAATTGTTTATTTTCTACCTCTTTTATTGTCAAATTAATCTTCCAATGCTATGTGCTGTCAGATTTTTATAGTATCGAAAATTGAGACCTATTTTAGTTTCTATTAAGATTGCGAAAAACAAATAGTGATTCTCACTGTCCCGTGAGTTCCATGCCAAGAAAAATAGCCATATAGGATAGGAAATTAGAATTCACTTTTTAAATTATTATTATTGAATAACTGGGCTGGAGCCAAGTCCCGGCGGTAATTTACCTACACACCTGCTTTTATATTCCATGAATTTTTACTTTTAATTCCCTCTGTTTTCGATGTATACTGTTCGGTATTATAACTCCATGATATATTTCGCAATAGAAAATATTCTAACTCTTATGCCTAAAATCAAGAATTAGTTTACGATCGTAACCATCTCCTACCTTCCAATAACTACAGTTACTTCTTTGCCAAGTATTCATGCAGCCATCGTCGGAAATACATGCCATATACATCATTGATTCTCTCCGAATGTAAATACTATCTGTACCGGTTGTGGAAATGATTTTCAATTGGGTTGTGGCTCGTGGGTTTAGGGACACACCGCCAGTTGTTTTTTTGGAACAGCTATTCCACCTGATAAATACAGAGAATGTAGCGATTATCTTATGTATAAATTCAGCAATGGTATTAAGTAGTTATTAAATGCGTTTACTACACATATAATGCTGCCGATTACAATTCTCTCATTAACAGTTAAAGAAATCGGGGTTGGTTCAGTCAGGTATATTACAGTTTCATTAAAAAGCGCTTAAAAAACCAATCATACATCAATATGCGAAAACGAAATATTTCACGTATGAGAAAAAGAAAATCATAACAGTAAGGAATGTTTAGCAGGATAATACAGTTACTTGTAAAATATGTGACGTAGTATTTGAACGAATATCCATGAAACTCGGTGCTCTCAAACCTCAGATCCTCTTTTTCGTTATGTATTTACGTGTGTCTAATTGTGCAAATCTGATATACATTGATCTGGTTAGGTGCCGATGCAGAGTTTTAGAAATTACAGATACGGAGCAAGTTACCTTACGTTGCTTGTCGTTAATGGAGTTTCCTGCCACCTTATTGGCTCTAACTCAATAGAAGTCGTAACTGGCGGAAACAGCAGAATCAAGTTTCGTCCTCCTCCAACTCTCCAATCCCTCTACATCACCACTGCCCCAAATTTCACTGCTGTTAATGTCAATGAAGGAAGCAATCGCCGACCGGATATTAAGACAAATACCTGGAAATAAATCGATTTAGACGGCATTCGGACTTCATTCTATTGGATCGCAATATCTGATATTGCTAACGAAGTAACAAGTGTTATTAGACATTTTTATTTCTAAATCGAGTTAAAGGATTATTAAAATCTTAATAAAAACGTGCTGAAACTGACGTGATGAGGCCTTCGGAAGATGTACAATGTATAATACGAAATACTGTGTTATCGAATGTGGTGCGTGAGGGTTGGTATTGCATTCGGAGGACGCAGGGTCTAACCCCCATCCGGCCATGCAGATTTGGGTTTTCCATGCTTTACCCCAATCACTCAAAAAAAAAAAAAAAAAAAAAAAAAAATCCATTGCCGACTTCCTTGCCCCCGCTCTTTACCCGCCTCCACGTCGATGAGCCGTAAAGCCAGAAACAAACAAAAAATGTTCTGTAGTGTCATACAGTGGGTTGATGAACTGATTTACTGATCGTGGTGGGTGAAAGTTTAACGTTCTGGCCACGCATTCGGGAGAAAACCGGTTTGAATCCCCGTCCGGGCATCCAGATTTGGGTTTTCCATGGTTCCCCAAATCACTGCAGGCGAACGCCAGGATGCTTCCTTCAAAAAGCCATGGCCGAATTCCTTCCCGTTTCTTGTCCCCAGTCCCATCGCGCCTTTAACGACCTTGGTCGTTGACGAGGCGCAAAAAAAAAGACTGAATTATTTTATTAGAAAAACTGGCATCGGCAAAGTAATTCTTCAGTATCTAACAGAACGACAAGCATAGCTATTAATGGTAACACTTCAATAAGTATGGAAAAACATATATACTATCATGTGATAATATTAGAGTTCTTATTGGTTTATTACTGATTATAGAAAATTCCATATATTGATCAATCAAATTTGATCTGAATTAAAAAGTCTAAACTTATGTAATCTAAATAAATATTACTAACAAGCAAAACATTACATAACTGAAAATGCATTGGTGGAGTATCAAAGAAATTTCCCAATGGTCTCTAGTTTGCAAATCATGGTGAACACGTTACTGAACTGGTGTCTCCATAGCTGAACTTGATATGAGACGTATATCTAATGATGATTCTTGGAGGTTCTCGACCAAATTGTTTTATCATCACACTCCGTTCGCAACTAGTGACACGTCTGCTGTCACACTATCGAACAAGTACTCATCGTGGACGTATATCAAGACGCAGTGTATCTCTTCGCTGTCTGCGTTTCAGGCTACAGAATGGTACGGATTTCACATGTCGTTTCGTGGGGGGTATTATTAATTAACCTATTAGATTAATTTACGGCTGTTGTTGAAGTACCACTACCTTTGGTAGTATAACTTCTGGGTGTTGTTTTGGGGACACATTTTTATTTCACTTTTGGGGGTGAAAATGACCCCCTACTGGGTTCGTGTTGTCAGTTGGGGATCATCGCCGTAATAAGCTGCGTTAGCAACTGGACGATTTTCCCCAACTGATTTTCACGTTTTGGTTCATTGATGCAGCATTGATGCACGCGCTGGTCACTTTTGTCGGTCGGTGGATGGTATTTGCCGCGGCTTGACGCCCTTTTCTGTGGGCCGCCCGGTCCTTCGACTGTTCGGGCATGGCTGGGTTGATGTTGACGTCTTCTGATGGCGGTTTGGAGCCTTCTCTTCACAGGACATCCCCCGTAGCTTGCGGCGTGGTCAGAACCGCAGTTAGCACATCTCGGCGTTGCTTCTCTCGGACGTGAGCATACCTGGTTGTTGTGGTTCCCGCCGCAGCGGACGCAACACACTTGCTTGTTGCAGTCCAAGGCCTTGTGCCCAAATCCTTGGCAGCGGAAGCATTGTTGTATCGCTGCCATCGGTTTCCTCCTCTTTGGTTGATTTTTTAAGTTCCGTCCGCTCCTGTTCGTGTCTTGGTTGCTGGCCAGGTCGATGTGCTTGGCTTTTGTGGGCACGCTCTTGCCTGGTGCCGGGCGCGTTGTGGAATTTCTGTTTTGAGGTGTTTCGATGGAGTCTTCTGGAGATGATTCTGCGTGTATGGTCATTGCTGTGTGCCTAGTATTCTCCTGGGAGTCCATGCTGTATTTTATATTCCTAGTTTCTAGGAATTTCTTGACGTCTTCGAGATCTTCTTGGTTCATACAGGTGACAAGAAGCTGAGTTGGCGATGAACATGCATGCGCCATTATTGTCTCTTCCTGATGGGATTCTCTTGATGCGGGACGTTTCTGATCGTCGTGTCTGCTGTCCTGTAGCTTGGTTGAGTTTGGTTGTTGCTCGATGTTCTCACGGTTAGATGAAGCCAGTATCTCTTGCTCCATCGCTGGTTCTACGTTGCTGCTTGAGTTTCGGTGACGGATGTAGAGCGTTCGATGAAGATCGTCGAAATACTCATCCTCCTTGAAGTTCTTGGAAAAGACGAGAGGTAGTTGAACACATCGGGACCAATCTTCCTTTTCCGAGATGATGGGCTTGGCGTTAGGTGCATTGGCTGGATCCGAGAGTGTTTGCATCAGTTTCCTGAAGTTCTTGCTAGGGATTTCCCATACAAACAGTTTCTTCCCTGTTTTTACTCGGAGTTGCACTTGGAGCGGGATATCCTCGGCGTAGTAAAACTTCTCCCACTTTTCCGGTGTGAGCAGTCTGAAATTGTACTTGTTGCCTCCTCCCTCACAGTGGAAATAAATGACAGTCTCCATGTTTTTGAAGTGGTCGACATCAACCATTGTGGATGTCGGTGTTGACCATGACATCCACGATGAGTCTTCCGTTTGAGACATTTCCGACCAGGATTCGTCTTGGTGAAGCGAAGCGGGAGTGTCGTACGGGGCGGGCCTCTCGCACGCGTTGTCTTCCGACTGCTGGCGCAGAGTAGTTGCTACCGGAAGCATAGGCTCATTGTCCCTGCCTGACCGTGGACCATCATGGCGGCTACGTGTGCAAGGTGGTAGCGTGGAGCAGCCATTTCCCAGTGGGAGGCCACTCGAGGCCGTCCGCTCCCCGCGGTTGCGCGATGGTGTCTGGGCGCCGGAGCTGCGTGCTGCTGAAAGCACAGGCTGCTCAGGTGGTGCGCCCTTGCGGCGCGCCGCAGCACCAGGCTTCGGCTCCCCTCCGTTCGGAGAACCCGCCTTACCCGCGGACTGATGCGAAGCGCTGGCTGCAAGCCGTAGCTGGCGAGGCGACGGTGAGTCATCCCGATGGCGCACAGGCGAGACTGGTAGTCGCTTCTTCCACATGTTCACGGAGTCGCCAGGCTGTGAGACCCTCTGATTCTAGGAAAGTCAGCGCCCTAGACTTTTATATATAATTGGCTATAATTATATCTACCGCGAAAAAATATTGCGTTTCGTTCAGCACGATTCCCGTTGCAGCAACAGGACAGTTTTTCATATGTTATGCAGCCCACGGCCCAGGACTAAAATTATTTACATTTTATCTCAATGCGGGTTCCAGATACTAAGAAATAAACAAAAAGTGTCTGTTCCTTTCGTTGATTTTGATGGGTGTTTGAATACTGTACAGCCCCTGGTCCCAAGAGTAAAATATGACATGTTTTATTTCGATATGAAGTCAAAAATCTAAGAAATTAAGATAAAAGTGTCGGCAAATTAATATATTTTAAAAGAAAAGTCAACTGTCCCTGTCGAAATATATGACGGCATACTTACCAACGGTATCGTATATTCGAAATTAAAACTGATATTCATCATCAATCATATAACTTATTTCCTAGAGTCATAAACTCACCGCATTCTTGACAACGAGTAGACTGTAAATTAGATGGTCAAATTGTCTGTGAGAGTAATCTCTTAAACCATTATAAAATAAAAAACCTCAAGTAAACGAAGTTACGGGAGACGGCTAGTGTATAGTTATTTTTCCATAAATTCGCTAATGTCTTGATATTATAGTTGATCAAGTCATGTATAGTACGGGCTTTGAAGTGTGTGCTTCGTATTTCCGATATTAGTGCCAAACTTTGTCCTTCCATTTCATCCGCGGTTGAGTTGTATCAATTTCGTTTATACTTAAATTGTGATTGGAGTCTTTAATTTTATATCAATAGGGAAGTAAACATGTTATTTTAATAATCTTTAAATTGTGCGCAATAACATAATCAGAAAAGAAAATAGATAAAATTACATTTTATTACTCATCTAATTTATTTCACATGCGGATTTGAAAATAAGTTTTTTGAGGATAAATGGGTGGGGGGAGGGAATGAAAGACTGTTCTTTAGTTAAAGTGCAAAAGCAAAAAGTTTGCCAGCTAAAAGCAAGAGAAAGTTTAAGACTGTTAAAATTTTTGGCATGCTTTGAGGAGATTGTAACTATCCGAATTTCATCTTGTATTAAAACTCCATAAGAATTGAGAAACAAATGTGTGTCAAGAAATCGAACAGTACCTTGTTATAGTGTAATATGTTGTCCTTGAATAATCGTTGGAAACAAAATTCCGAGTTGACAACTGTGTCGAGAACACTTCAAGAGAAAGCTTTTTTTTTTTTTGCTTATTGCTTTACACCTTGTCGACGTTGAGGTCATTAGAAGCGGGAAAGAGCTGGGACAAGTAACGGGAAGGAATTCGGCCATCGTCTTTTGAAGGAAATAACCTGGCATTCGCCTGGAGTGATCTGGGGAAATTATGGAAAACCCAAATCTGGATTCCCAAACTCAAGAGAACGACATGACATGAGGCATCAGAAAGTAGTAGATCTTGTATTTTGGCTATTTAATGGCTCATCTGGTTCTCTAGGAACTATCACCACTGTAATTAATGTTAATTATTTTATAGATTTAAAGAAACAAATGGTTTAAGCAATAAGAAATTTTCTATTATTGTTAATACTGCGTTTATCACCTGAAATTTTAAGTAATCCTTTACAAATCCTTGCATTCTGGCATATGGAAGTATGCCATAAGGCAGTATTACGAATGTCAACATCGCTTTAACTAGCGTGCGAGTCTATAGGAGCAGTGCACTGTGTGTTTAATTAAGGGGATGCCGGAACAGGTCAAAGTGATAGCAGTAGATAAGCAGAGATAGAAACGGATCTACCAGCAGAAAGTCCAGAGTTTCAGACAGGTTTCCAGTTTCCAACAACAGACTTAAAATACAGGTAACTGACATGCAGCATGATTGACAAACGTGCATCTGGTCATACTCCAGTGATTACAAACAGGGCATTGATGCCATCATTTTGAATGTTTTGTGGCAACTAACGCTCGGATCATATCCGCCACCTTCAAGTTCAGAAGTTAATTAACTAATACATGACACTACTCTACTCTTAGTCGCTGCCGGTATATTGCATATCGGTGGAAGCGGTGGTATGTGCCATTGAAGATTAGTCTACGTCTACGGTAATCAGGAATATACCTATGCAGCCATACTAACAACTGAAGGATTTTTAGGAGATGTTTTGGGTAGTTCCCAACCAAGGCTTTCACTACTAAAAGCCAACAGAGATTGTCTTACTATCAATTTGGTATTTAGTATCTTTACCAACTACAGCGATCACACCACCCAGAAGCTATTAAAAGTATTTACACCCATCCTATTTCTCAATTTATTTTTAACAATTTTCACTGTACTGAAAATCATTTCTAACGCAGTATTTGAGTGAGGAAGTGATAAAGCGGATATAGCTAAATCAGATTACTCCAGCAAGGTATTCATTATAGCAGCATTCTTGTATTTTCGAACTTCAGCCCAGAATTCAATAACATTGTTTGTTGCGTTACATTGAGCATAAGTAATAGCGTTCCATTGCTGTTGGAGTTTGTCAATTTCTTCGTCATCAAATCCTAGTTCTGCTGTAAGATGTACTATTTTGATGTCTTTGCCCTTGCGAAAAGTATTTTCCACACTCAAAAGACACATTTTATCTAAAATAATGTAGTTGGAAGAAAGTCTTTGCTGAATCTCTTTCGTTAAGTGATGGTGAATACAACGTTTCCTGATTATATTTATGAGTTCGGTGGGTAATGAAATCTTTTGCACTCGAGATTCAAAAATATATCCTAAATAGGGTGGTCTATTTTAATGGACAAATAATCTCTCTCAGTTGTTGCCAATGAAGGCATTAGTACCCGATTACAAATAGAGCAAGGCAACCGGATTTAAGTCTTCACTTTCAAAGATTTTCATTCCAATTTATACATCATTCAGGATGCGCCTTAGACAGCATACATAAAAATCGATTAGTCTGAACGTCATACATAAAATGAAGAATATCTGCTGTACAGCAATTGTCTCTATTCATCAGAAAATGCAATTTTAATTTTTCCCATTGTGACAAAATCCTGGTCACAGGTTCTTCAGTGGACAGCTAACGAGTGTCACAGGACTACAATATTTTCAACGGTTTTTCGTCACAATTTATCGACTCAAATATTTCTCTGCACTCTTCACAACGTTTGGATGAATGTGAGAACCATTTATAGGTTTCTCTGACGAGAAATTCTATATTTCGTGGTAACGTTTGCTCAGAAGCATGTGTGTCACTGCTACGAGTAATTGTAGAGAGTGGTAAATTCATCTAACAAGAATTAAATTGGGTAAGCCGTTTTCAATATATTATGTACGCCATTATTTATCCCACTCATGAAAAAAACAACATTTTCTACCCCAATTCCAATCAAGATATTCAGTAAAAACAATAATAATAAATAAATAATTAAAAATTACAGAAAAGTAATTACTTGATGGAACAGCGCAGATAAGATTTAAAGATGAAAAGATAAGTTTCCAAGAAAAATCTAAAATAAAGTAAAAAAAATCATCATCTCGGAATAGGAGAAAAAAAGGAGAGAATGAAGAAATACTGGGCGCAAAGGAAGGAACAGCATACAAAGAAGTGACTGATTCTTCGTACCCCAAAGAGGGAGAAACGAATGAAGAAGAAAGAATAATAATAATAAACAAAACCATGAATTTGTAAACAGTTTACCAAGCAGTATCAATCAATTCCAGGAAAATCAGCGCTCTTCAATGGTTCAAATGCCATAATTGCAGATATAACTATTTCGCGTGCAGCTAAAATATCTGATGGTCATACCCAATAATTTTGATACACTGATGTCAGTAGATTCATCTAAAAGAGCAATATACTTTTGAGAACCAAAGTCATCCAAAAGCATCTGTTTGAAATGAGAACCTAAGACATTTTTAATCACCTAAGTGCATTTCGTTCTGTGTATTTTCATATTCATTACAGACTTCGAATCAGTAATACATTCTTCCAAAGTTTCAGATAAGTGCCCAGATTGCGTTATGGATGTGTGTTCTGCAATAAACAGGGACAACGTACCTTCAACTTTAACGGAGTCCATATTATCTTTAAATGCTGGCAGAACTTCAATCCATCTGCTTTTGGAAATTGCCTCACATTTGTCTTTGTGTTTTTGTTTTACAGTGTTTCTTTATATCATTAATTCTTGCAAATATTTCACAGTGGCAAAAGGTACAAAAAAAACTCTTGTAGGTTCGTTTACCAAAGGCTGTAACCACATTTTAAACTCGTCTTTAGTTTACCATTCTCTCCGGTATTTTTTGTATAAACAGTCTTCTTTCTCAGTGGCACTTCTGTAGTGAACGATAGATACCACTTCACACACCATAGGAACAGAACTTTATTTGGGTAACTTTCAGAACATATCGACACTAACTAAAACTGAAACAAACACTAACATGACCTAATTAACTCATGGCAGGCATAGCTAAACAAGGACGTATAGACGGAAAGTAAATTATCTATGGTCAAAGATTTTTTCTGTAATTGTGTTTATCTGCGATCCCCGGCAATACTTTATAATGGTCATGACTGTGCAGTTTTGCCAGTAAATTTTTGGAAGCTCTTCAATGGTAAATATCACTAAAAATCACCATATACTTTTTTAGCGACAACATATTTAAGAATATCGTTATCGAAGTTCAAAAGTCACTAAATCTAGCGACAAAATGTGGCAACATTGGAACGTGACCTTGAGCCTCCTGTTCGATGAGTACAGGGTATTATTTCCATTCTGACCAGCTTAAAAAAAACTTTAATAAATCTTTCACTAAAGAGTAGTCACATGGGGGGTAATGTTTGGTCCAAAGAATTTGTTTTGAGAACAATAACTGTCCATAAAACAACGATTAATGTTGCACACAACGACTGTGATTTTTTCTGTTACAATGTTACTAAATTATTCAAAATTTACAGTTAATTGTTGTGCTTACGATGTTAGGTATCAGATAAGAACATTACACGTATTGCTAAAATATGATAAATTAAGTAGTTATCCTACTATGTCACTATCAAATCCAATGTATTTAAAAAAAAAAAAAAAAAATAGCACTGAAAATTATTTTTTTGTTGTTATATTGTGTTTATCTTAGTTATCAAATTCGCAGGGGATATTAGATAGATTCAAATTTTCACTGTTGCAACAATCATTTATATTGGCCTCACAGTCTAAAAGTATCTGTAATCTTCGTCTTAAGAAATTCCTCATATTTTCTAAACACAAAATTTAGTGCAGATCTGTTATCAAAGGTTCATTCAGCTTTCATAGATATTAGGTTTTCGAAATGAACCAATCGGTCATATCTCGTTGTATATTGGTTGTAAACATTTTTAAGATGCAAATTAAGTTTTAGTATGAAACCACTGTTTCGAATTTGTATGTTCACGTTCGGTTGACTGTGACTGAGAATATGCTGTATAAATGTCACGAACGGAGAATTACGTAATTGCCGATGGAACGGAAGCTTCCCAGGGTGATTGAAAGTTTGAAACTGTATTCATAAAACCAAAGGTGTAACTATAAACGAAGGTACTATCCGTTTTACGACATTATTTTTGTTTTTGAAATAAGTTCAATACGTTTTAAGTTTCACCTTAAGTCGTCCGTCCATACCATATTAGCAACGATCTATAAAATGAAAACCGGATATATTTGAAGTATAAAAACTCGGAAACTACAGAGCAGATTTCGATGGGGTTTTCACCGTTTTAAAGATTAGAATTTCAATTGAAGTGTTTGGTATGTCTTATGCTCCAACATAAAAAAAAAGAAAGAAAGAAATACGATGCTTACGTCATAAATCGTAAAAAAAATAAGTTATGTTATCGCATGTAACGTTTATGTTCTTAAATTTTGGTTTTTAGTCTTTAAACCCCATACATAGCTATATCGAATGCGAAGAGGGAACTACGTAAAGTGGAAAATATTTAAATTAATTTTAATAATACAATGAAAAATCTTTCTATATCTACTTTCTTTCTTGATGTTACTATCTGAGGCCGCACTGCTACAATCTCTGATGTTGTGAAATTTTAATCGCAGTGTTTTGCATATTTGATGGGTTTGAACATGAAAGTGAGCTGTTTAAAACCTTTAGTGAAGAATCTTCGGAGAAATTTGTTGCTCTATTAAATTACGGTCTCTGGCCGCATAGCTACAATCTCTAATTTGGATTCAAATTAAATTCTCGCTGTTAATAATAAGTAATGCTTTGAACATGAAATTGAACTGTTTAAAACCTTTAGTGTTGATATAGAGTTTTTTTTTTTAATTTATTGATGAGCGATTCTTCCTTTACCACAATTCCTGAAAAAAAAACCATTGTTTCTATTGCTGCATGAATCGCTTTGGTTATTATGATAAAACTTAGCACACATGTTCCTGATATCATGCCTAACAATATTGCAGGAATACATAAACCCCATCTCTTATCTGCTACACAGGGGGTTAGCTGTTTAAATACGTATAGAAAAACGGAGCGACTGACATGAAATTTAATTCACAAGTGCAAAAAACTGGCAGTTCTATCATTATCGTGGCGCCAAAATCTAATGATGAATTCTTACAGAACTCGGCGAAAAAAATCTAAAATTGTTCAGTCTGCCAGTAAAGGCCCCTGCCAGGCAGACCTCACACACAACGCGCCTGCACGCCGGGATACATATACGACTCCAAACAGGCGCAGAGACATCAAAACAAACCAGGAAAACAAATAGAATCATCTAGAAGCTAAGTGGGACTATTTCTTACAGAGGTCGCCGTACTACCACACAACGGAATTCCTGCGCCAGGCCGCCTATATAAGCGTAGCCGGCCGCTCCACCGCCAGTTCCGGCCTGACCGCGGAACCAGCTTCAACTACAGAAGACCACCGGAAGTTCGCGAGAAGTAGAAGCCGTCTCTCTCTACCCCGGATCAGGACCAGGCTAAATTTCTCGACGGTCATCCGCTAACTGTACCACATTTGTTATTGTTTACCAGTGTTTTGTGTACATAGTAATAAACCTCAAGGAACCATTAAGTGTAGTTCACTTCAGTGGCGACAAGGTTGGGATAAGAACTCTCGACCATCATGGCTACGCCAGCAGCACCTACGGAATGGCAACAGTTCCTCCAAGGACTTCTACATCAGTTCTTCGAATCTCAGAGACAACTGATTGCGGAAGTCAGGAATCTCCGCCAACCCACGGCCCCGCCTCCGTTCCCAGCATTCAACGACGACGTCGAAGAATGGGAGACCTACGAGAAGCGCATAAAACAACACTTCGCAATTCATCACATATCCAAAGAAGAAGACCAGCGTGCATATTTCCTTTCCTGGAACCAATCAAAGATGTATGTCTTGCTCACCAAACTTCAGCCACAAGACCCCGACACCCTCACCTTCACGACCATCTGTACGACACTGAATGCATACTACAGACGCCGGTACCATGTCGTCGCGGCCCGCGTCGAATTCTATCAATGCCGGAAGAAGCCCGATCAGACGTATCGCCAGTGGGCGGCCGAACTCCAAGGCCTTAGCAGAAAATGTAAGTTTCAAACTCGTTGTTCCCACGAATCCTACGCCGACGACATGGTGCGTGATCACATCATACAGGCTGCACCAGATGCCGCACTCCGGCATGACGCCCTCAAGTTAGAGGACCCATCCCTGGAGCAGGTCATCGAACTTGCCTACAAATTCGAAATATCTACGGCCGCAGATCGCCGCCTGGAGTCCTGGGCGGATGTGGCCGCAATCCGAACCGACGTAGAGGACACACAGGACGTCGCCGCCATCCAGAGCTCCCAGTCGCGCTCCTCCCGACACCACAACCGGGGACCGCTTCCTCAGAAGGACATCGAACCGGCCCGTTCCGGCAGGGGCACCAAGTCTCGGCAGCAGCAGCGGATCCCGCAGCGCCGACGCCGCAGCCCGCTCCGCCTACCCTCCTGCCCCGCCTGTTATTCAGCACATGAGAGGGAAAATTGTCCGGATCGTTGGGCTGAATGCTCACGTTGCGGCAAGGAAGGACACCTGGCGTCCGTCTGCCGCACCAACACCACCAATGCCAATCCCGGCTCTCGCCGCCCAGGGTCTTACCAAGACAGGTTGAGCGGCGCACCTATGGATATCAATCAGGTAGACACTTCCACAGCATCCAAACTTTTTATTGACGTTACGGTCAATGGCAAGCCCCTGCGCCTACAAGTCGACACAGGAGCAGCAGTCTCATTGCTTAATTATACTACTTATGTGCAAATTGGCTCGCCCCCCCTCTCGCCGGCCCCCAAGCGCCTCCTGACATACAACAAACAGGAAATAGCACTCCTGGGACAGTTCACAGCAAACGTCATGTATAAGTCTGTACATCGTTCAGTCCCCTTTTTAGTAGTTAACAGTTCTCTCACAGCAGACTTATTTGGACTGGACGCTTTCCGCTTATTCGGATTTTCAATTGAGGATAACATACACCTCGTATCTCAGCATGTTCCTTTTCCTGAAGTGGACGCCCTTTGCACCGAGTTTCAGGACCTGTTCTCACCAGGCGTCGGCTGTGCAAAGGACTTCGAAGCATCACTCCAACTCCGGCCGGACGTACGGCCTCGATACTTCCGGGCACGCCAGGTACCCGTAGCGCTTCAACAACCACTTCAGGAAGAACTTCAACGTCTCCAAGACGAAGGGATCCTCCAGCCGGTGCGGTTCAGCCCCTGGGCCACGCCATTGGTCATAGTTCAGAAGCCAGGACGCCGCTTACGTCTCTGTGGTGACTTTAAGACCACCGTCAACCCCCATCTGCTGGTAGACGACTATCCACTTCCGAGACCGGACGACCTCTTCCGTAAACTAGCAGGAGGTACCTACTTTACAAAAATTGACCTGGCAGAAGCATACCTTCAAATCCCTTTGGATATCCAGTCCCGACAATACACAGTCATCAACACTCCCTCTGGCCTCTTCCAACTCAACCGGCTCATGTTCGGCTTGGCCAGTGCTCCAGCGATTTTTCAACGGTATCTCGAACAACTTCTCCAGGATATTCCGGGATGCATCAACTATCTCGACGACATAGTCGTCACGGGACCCTCCGCTGCCGAACACATGACCAACCTCCGCCTACTCTTCCTCCGCCTCCGTGCAGCAGGATTAAAATGCAACCTTTCCAAGTGTCAATTTTTTCAACAATCCATTTCCTACCTGGGTCACATCATCGCTCAGGAAGGCATCTCCCCAGCATTTTCCTATGTGGACGCTATTTCCAACTTACCTCGGCCTCAGGATCTACATCAGTTGAAATCTTTTTTAGGCAAAATTTCATACTACAGAAAATTTATACCCTCAGCAGCACAAGTGGCAGCACCCCTGTACCACCTCTGTCGCAAGAATGTCCCGTTCCGTTGGACCCCAGCTTGCGAGACCGCATTCCACACCCTTAAACAGCAGCTCAAGTCCGCAGCATGCCTCATGCCATACACTCCAAACCTCCCTTTGATACTTGCCACAGATGCATCCGATTACGGTGTGGGGGCAGTTCTGTCTCATAAATTACCAGATGGCACGGAACGCCCCGTAGCCTACATCTCCAAAGCCCTATCGGCTGCTCAGCTTAAATATTCTCAAATCGAGAAAGGCGCTAGCTATTGTTTTTGCCTGCTCCAAATTCTATTCCCTTTTATATGGGATTTCTTTTCATCTCATTACCGACCACAAGCCACTCCTATCACTATTTGATCCGTCCACACGTCTGCCTACCAAAACATCCCACCGCATCCAGCGTTGGGCACTATTCCTGTCCCAGTTCAGATATACCATGCATTTCCGTACCACCTCCAGGCATGCCAATGCAGACGCCTTATCCAGACTACCGCAGGGACCAGACCTTGCCTTCGACAAGTCGGAACTTCTGGTGTTCCAGATCGACGATGACATACAAGAAGCACTGAAGACATTTCCAGTCACGGCCTCAAAAGTCGCGGCAGCCACAGGGGAGGACCCCCTCCTCCGTGTCATCCGACACCACATCCAACACGGGTGGCAAACACGTTCCCCTCCACGCCATCATCAAGACCTCAAGTTCTACTTCTCCATCCGCCACCAGCTCTCAGTAGTAGATGGAGTGCTCCTACGCACAGAACCAAATTCCACCCCGAGGGTCGTCGTTCCGAGATCCCTACAACCGACAATCCTCCAAACTCTCCACCAAGGACACTGGGGAATTGCCCGCACCAAATCCCTTGCCAGACGCCATGTATTCTGGATCGGCCTTACCACGGATGTCACGAAGATGGTGCGGCGCTGTACCATCTGTGCCCAACAACTGCCCCGCCCCCCTCAAAAGTTCCTTTCCTGGCCGGCACCGTCCGGACCCTGGGAACGCATTCACCTCGACTTCGCTGGCCCATTCCTAGGCCACCAGTGGCTCCTAGTGACGGATGCCTTTTCCCACTTCCCATATGTCGTCCGTTGCTCCACAATCACCACAGAGGTCACCATTTCAGCCCTCACGAAGATCTTTTCCATCGAAGGATTACCATACGCTATCGTCACAGATAACGGACCGCAATTTCGAAGTCGGGAATTCCTATCCTTCTGTACCGCCAACAATATCCAACACCTCCTCACCCCGCCCTTCCACCCCCAATCTAACGGGGAGGCGGAACGGCTAGTCAGAACATTCAAAACCCAAATGACCAAATACACCACAAGTCACAAACTCGAAGAGGCATTGACACTCTTCCTCAGTTCCTATCGAACCACTCCAGTGGGGGCTAAAAGCCCGGCGGAATTGCTGCATGGCCGCCAACCTCGCACTCTCCTCCATCTCCTCTTACCCCCGCCCAAAGTACAGGTACCTTCGGGCCCATTCCGTTTCACCCCGGGCTCCCTAGTCTGGGCCCGCGGGTTTGGCTCCCGGGCCGGTTGGCTTCCGGGGGTCATCCAGCGGCCCCGGGGCCGCCAACTGTTCGACGTCAGCCTGGATGGCCGGATAGTGCGACGCCATCGAAACCAACTACGTCCCCGCTACCCCACGGCACCGTCCTCTTCCACCACGGCACGGCAATCCACTTCTTCCTCTCCTTCCCTGCCACCTCCACCACTCCTGCCGTCTAACCGTTGCTCAGGGACAGTTACAGCGCCACCAACGACGCCACAACCTGTCGGTCGCTCCGACACCCTTCAGCCGCAGCCTCTCGACCACCTGCGGGGACCATCTTCAGCGCCCCCCGTACAGCCCCCGGCCATCGACGCCGAACGAACCGATGCCGTTAGCTCCACAAGTACCTCCACCACAACCTGCACCACGACGCAGGATCGGCACGCATCGCCAGGGGAACAGCTCCGTACTCCCCGGAGGTAGCCTTCATAGTCTGCTCCAGGGCGCCGCGGCAGACGACCTCGCAGACGTCGCAGACATCGCTTCCCCCCCCCCGGAGGGAGGTATGTTCAGTCTGCCAGTAAAGGCCCCTGCCAGGCAGACCTCACACACAACGCGCCTGCACGCCGGGATACATATACGACTCCAAACAGGCGCAAGGTATCAAAACAAACCAGGAAAAATAAATAGAATCATCTAGAGGCTAAGTGGGACTATTTCTTACAGAGGTCGCCGTACTACCACACAATGGAATTCCTGCGCCAGGCCGCCTATATAAGCGTAGCCGGCAGCTCCACCGACAGTTCCAGCCTGACCGCTGAACCAGCGTCAACTACAGAAGACCACCGGAAGTTCGCGAGAAGTAGAAGCCATCTACTCTACCCCGGATCAGGACCAGGCTAAAATTCTCGACGGTCATTCTGATAACTGTACCCACATTTGTTTATTGTTTACCAGTTGTTTTGTGTACCGTAGTAATAAACCTCAAGGAACCGTAAGTGTAGTTCACTTCAACTTCGACGATACAGTAAAACCATAAGTATAACAGAAAAAAAAATATGGTTCTGATTACGCTTCCATAAAGTAAATTACGTTTCATCTGCAGCAGATACAAATGTTTATTCATTACCTATATAATTGTGTATGTAGTGAACAACAAAATTATGAATTTACTTTGATTTGCTCTCACGATTTTCACAGTCAGCTGACTAAACAAGGGCATGTTTTAAAATTGCAGTGGATCTACGTCTAACGACGTTGCAGATTTACCCTGCACGTTCTGCTCTCTTCTAACATTATCTACATTCATTTGGTTTCTTCTTGACAACGAATTATAGCCATTTGAACTTTATGTCGATAGTACACACACACACGGATTCAGCGAAAGCGCCTTCGAAATACACTAAAGCGGCTTTCACGCTTGTCGGTTTTGGGGCGTACGATATTTCACAGTAGCATTCATGCCTTCACGCATAAAGATTGTTTGCCGTCGATCGAGCTCAGTAGGAAATATCTGGGATGGTGATCTCCATTGAAACATCAAAGGAATTTTGTGCATTGCTCATGGCGTTGTTGTGGTTACATAGCCTATTTTACACGTGTTTTGTAACGATGAAACTAATATTCTTAGCTGGTCTTTCTCTCATTTATTTTCTGTATACACACTCAGTCGATCTCAAATTCCGGGTGGGTAAAATACCCACCCGGAATTTTCCGAGTGGTTACTACTACCCACCGTACCCACATTATCCGCCGGCCCTGTATACATGTATTTTTTTCATGTAGGTTTCTGACTAAAAACATAAAAAACCTTACACTCTCCCCATTTAAACCCCTTAATTTTTATACAAACCCACATTTTTAATCCGATTCTGATGGAACTTTACACAAGTATACTTCAAAACAAAGAGAAAGATACTGTCAATATTTGGTCTGCCAAAGCCCAACCCTCTTCCTCTTTTTCTACCCCCTTAATTTTTGTCAATGTTCTTTATACAAAGCTACAGTCGACACTGACCAATCGCCATGAAAGTTGCCATTTACATGTATTTTCACGAAGAAGGTTAACGACCAAAAAAAAATCCAAAAAACCGCCCGCTCTCCCCCATTACACCCTTAAATTTTTATAAAAAACCCACAGTTTTCATCTGGTTTCGATGTAATTTTACACACTTTTTAATTTAAAAACGAAGAGCAGAATACTAACAACATTTGTTTGAAAAAAAAAAAAAACCCTCTTGCTCTTTCCACCCTCTTAATTTTTGTCAGCGTTGTTTACAAAAGGTTACAGTCGACACTGTTTGATCAATCACTATAAAAGTTGGATTATATACGTACTTTTTCAAGGGGAACATTTCTGACCAAAAAAATAAAAAAAGAACCCATCTCCCCCTTTATACCCATTAATTTTTGTACAAACCCACATTTTATTCCGATTTCGATGGAACTTTGCATGCGTATACCTTAAAACAAAAAAATAATGTCCACATTAGTTTTTACGAAAACCCAATTCCTGTCCCCCTCCCTACCCCCCTAATTACTGACAATGTTTTTATACAAAGCTACAGTTTCTATCCGATTTTGAAGGAAGTATGCACATGCATACTTTAAACAAACAGAAAAAATACTGTCAACATTTGGTTTAGAGAACCAAACACCTCTCCCCCTTTCCATCCCCTTAATTTTGTTAATGTTCTTTATACAAAGCTACAGTTTCTATCCAATTCTGAAGGAACTTTGCACACATTTACTTTTAACATACAGAACAATTTTTATAAAATTTGGTTTGCAGAAGCCCAACCCCTCTTCCTTTTTGCCCCCACCCCTCTTAATGATCTTTATAGAAATTCATAGTTATTATAAGATTTCAGTGTAACGAATAAGGCACGGAACACACAACAGCATGTGAATATTTATTTCCGTCATTTAATTATCCCCGTATATATTTACGATAGCCTTACAATAGAAAACAGTACAAAATGTCTTCTGGAATCAATAGGGAAAAAAAGCTACTTGTTACGCGAGAGGGGAGGTAGGTTGAGACAAAAGCCACGTCGGGCTACGTGGGGGTGATGGGGAGGGGGGTTCACGGGAGGCCAAAATGGAGCTACGTGATTTATGGACGCTCTCTTAGAGGGAAGGACGAATTTAGGAAAGGGCACTTTAGTTACTGTTATCAAAGTTTGATAATTCCTATGCCTAACTTGTGAATGATCAGGTAGTTGATGAAATAACAAGACCGTCGATTCACGTTTTATTTCTCTTTTACTCTCCCGAATTGTTCATAAGCGATAAATAAATACGCTGATAAGACATCAACTCCGTCAAAGATTCTAAAGCACATTACTAGTACCATAGATCCAGCGAACTCAAGCAAAATTAAAACAAACTTATAAACAAGCCTATTCTCGGGCTTTTAAAATTAAGCCATTTAAATTAAACAAGTGCTACAGAATCGTCGAAAAAACATTGATTAAAAGAGCCACACGTGACTTCTGGCTAGCTAACAATCGCTCCAAACGATAGAAATGGTAGGAAAATAATCAGAACCTACACAAACTGGGAGTAATTTAAATCGCAATACATGACGTCACAATGTTACATAGTGCTTATGAAAACTGCTTAAATAACTGATAATAACTAAATTCATCGTGCCTTTTGCTGTGACAAGAAGGTTCAGTTTTAATTCTGATCCAGGCTGAAATTCTATCTAACCACAAATTCCGCTAATATTGCCGCTAGCCCGCTACAAAATCAAAGCTTCAATCGCGCGCTCATTTATACTATAATTTTATCCAAAGTTAGTGGCGTCATATATCGCGACATAAACTAGACCCCACAAATTTACTTACAATCATGCAGAAACATTTTTAAATGACAATAGAGAATATATACAGGTATTTACACATAAAACTGACAGACTTAAAAAATTCCATATAGCCGAAAATCATCCGCAGAGTAGTATAACTTACACGACATTCATTATTCGAGATTTGAAGTGAACTAACACAGCTAACTGGCTATGATTATTTATTGCTTACCATTTCCTGCAACGCTAGATGCAATAACTTTCAGGAACTCTGCTTCTATTTGTTGAAGCCTCACAAAGTAAAATATTCTTTATGCACTATTCGATTCGCGCTAATATTTCATTCACACTAAACAAGCCTGAAGTGGTGTACGACGAGCAGAATGGTCGGACTTACACAGGATTGGTTAATCCCGGCAGTGCGCGTGGGTGGCGGGAGCCATGGCGGGAGCGCGGGTTGAACGATATAGCTGTGACGACAACAAACATCGGAAGTGCGGCTGCGAAGGGATGGGATGACGCGGCAGAATCAAACTTGGAATCGCGTGCACAGTATTTTATTTACAATGACCGAACGGTAAGAACATAATATTATAAACAGCACATACTCGTACCGTGACTATCATGTATGTTTCTGTGCGACCTGATCGAATATCTTTCAAAAAAAATTATTTAATTAAAATCGATGAGATTAAAACTATTATCAGAGGTTGACCTAGGGGCTCCTGGGAGGGGGGTCATGTTCCCCTGACTCCCCTCCCCCCCGCGCCCGTGGATCCGCCAATGCCCCCTGGATCAGCTGGTTACTAGGCCGGAGTCGGCTGCCTGCACGGTGACGTTGTTTGAAGGGGCAGCAATCTCACTTTTTTCCCGAGCTCGAAAAATTCGTAGATCCGCCACTGCTTCAATTACTAGTAGGCGAAAGAGAGAAACTAGCATTGCTTAAGATTGCAAACGGTAGAAAGCCACTTCACACTAATTTCAGAAGTTGGGATCTATTGGATTACCCATTGCTTCCTATAAATAAGACTCAAATTTGGTCTCTCAAAACAACAATGCAAGTGGAGAAACTGTTATGTATGAATAAGTTTCCCAACATCCGTGAAAGAGGGGCAATTCAAGTCATCTCATCCAGCTAATAAATAAAACTAAATAAAAACTTAATGATAAAGCATTTCTAATGTTGTAAAAACACGTAAAAATCTTGAGGTTGAAATTTCAAAATTGAGGAATTTCATTCTTTTCATTTCCATAGTTGAAGCTCTTAATTACGAACTTTTTGAAGTACCGTCTTAATAGCCTAAAAATTTTACTAAGGGAGACATATCTGTTTTGAAAGTGTATTTCGCCATGTGGTTGGATGGCACAGCGAACAGTGCATATCACCTACATGAAAGGAATGTCATTCATTTTAAAAGAGACCTTGAATTTAATTATTACTATATGTTGTCAGCATAGGTGGATACATTCTGATCAAAATTGAGTCTATAAGTAAATCCTATATATATTTTAAGTAAAATAAAGAATTTGAATTTTGCAAATAAAATAGTTACGAGGAGAAAATTAGGTTTAGAAAATAGAGAAAAATTCAGAGTATAGGAGGATAATAACGGTTTGGTAGAACGTTTGAAATTTGTGGGGAAATAGTAGGATTTACAAATTTGGATTTTTAAGCTTTGTTACAAAATTTCCTCATTAAAGACTACGTCAGAGTGACGTCAAGCTCGGAATTTATGATAGGAAAGAAAGATTTGTAGAAACTAAAGGAAAAATCAGAAAATAGAGCAATTTTTTCATTGGGATATGTGTAAATTTGATTTAAAATGAAAATTTATTTAGCGAGATATTGAATTTTTAGGTTTTGGCAAGACGTCACGCGAAAAAAATAAGACACAATTTCAGTTAACGAAAGAAAACGCTAAAATTTCAGGAGTTGGAAGTCGCAACAAATACTAATTTTAAGAAAACTATTGACATAAAAATCCTTGATGGGGATTTTTAGTATTTTAAAAATTCAGAAAAAATAACTAAAATTAAAATTTAATAATTTACAACATCGAAATGAAGAGATTTTAGATATAACTGATGATAACATAAAATGTTCTAAGTAAAATGGTCTACAAAATAGTAAAATTGCAAAAAGATTGGGTTAAAAATAGGAAACAAAAGATTGCGTAACCTTGGTGGAAAACTACTGCTTCGACTTGGCAGTATGTAGACAGGCACAGTCCGTGACACTTGATTTCGAATACTTGTTGAAGCCGCGGGAGAACTTCTAAAATTTTATCAAATAGTAGCGTTTTGAAACTTTGAATATTTTTAAGTGCGGTGGAACATACATTCTGACGAGTGAAGATTTTAAAATTATTTGAAAGATTTTAGTAAACTTTTCTGAACTGTACTCGGTAGCTGTTCTTCGACTTTCATAATAAATTGGGGTTGTTGTAAAAGTATCACTGCAGTGCTTGTGTTGCTTAAAGAATAATCTGCAGTCTTCAAATATGATTTTCGGAGTCCGATAGAGTGTAAAACGTGTGATCTGATACCAGTTTAATTTCAAAGACTTTCAAAGAATATATTATTTAAAATTTCACCTGTGACGTTTCTTTGTGTTATTCAAACCCATTAACTAATGCGGGGAATTAATTCAATAGTTTGGACATTGCAAATATAGAATCCATGCAACTTCTAGTTAGGTTTCAGAGACATCTCGAACAATAATCACCATCAACTATACGGTCGTAGCTTATGTACTGATGTTACCTGTACCCCGAGGAACATTTATTCATGACAAAACTTTGGTTCGTGGTTCTGTGATTTCAAACAAATAGAAAATGCAGTTTGACCACTGCAATCTTACAAATGTCAAAGGTGTTTCTAAATGACTTGTCATACCCGCACGAGAACATGAATTTAGACTTTAAGAAAAATCGAACCACAGTGCTGTACGACAAGTAAGCCTACTACACCTCTTATGAAAGTATCTCTGCAATGCTTGTGTTTCTTAAAGAATAATCTGCAGTCTTCAAATATGATTTTCGGAGTCCGATAGAGTCTGTAAAAAGTGTGATCTGATCCCGCACGATCGGGTTGTAGAATAAGTGCCCCTAACAAATGTGCGTAAGCTGTCATAAAAGTAAGTAGCACCAATTATTACCATTCATTGCCATGACGACCATTTTACTGGACGCACAGGGATTCAAGAAGAAGGCAGGGTTGCCAACTCAAAATTTTTATTACCCCTAAAACTTATGTCAAAACCCCTAAAATCACCCAAATTAATTGGAAAAACCCCTAAAAAATAAATACTATATTTTGATTAGTAATATTTTTTATTTATAAATTATTCAATATTACTAACACCATTTCGTTTTGTTCTGTTTGTACAGAGTTTTTGAGATCATTATGTTTAGTACAAAGCTTCGTAAGTTCCTATCATTTGATACCCCTGTCCTGCCCAATTTATCTAAATAAACGCAATTTAGGTATATCAGAAACGATTTTTTACTGTCCCGATCTGTAGCCCTGATCCACGATTTTTTTTTTTTACCTTCCATCCCGAGCCAGAAACACTATTTGTAGGGTAGGTATTGAAAATAAAATACTTCTTATGAATTTCATAGAAGAACAGTTACAGTTGTAATTCAATGGCGCCAATCATCATGTGGAAAAGGACGGCAAATAGTAAATATAATATTGTATAATGTTGTATAATTCATAATGAAAACAAATTATAAAAACGTAACGAAACTACTTTACCTTTAAAATCTGGATCTGTTTCCCACGTCTTTGTATACTTTTGACTGTATTTCTTTAATTTCTTAGAATTGATTAACAAATTGTTTGTCGACACACTACGGGATACACACAACAGCACAGTTAATTCGACCAGAAATAACTAAACAATATCGGCTACACTGTTGCACGTCGGTTGTTGCCGCAACAACCAAAGTCTTTCCATAGGGAACCGAAACAATTATATGTCTCTGGTAAACATTAAAAGCTGAGTCTATGCTTTTTTTCAAAACAAATATCTATCAGAAACAAATATTTTATTCTGTGATCAGAAAAATAAATTCAGTCATAGAGAAGTCCGAATTCTTAGTAACAAGGATTTTATGTCGCTATTTAAATATTCAACAAATAAATACAAGAAATCATAAAGAATCTTTTAAAAAAAATTACCCCTAAAAATTCCCCTAAAATTATAAAGCCCCTAAAAAAATCCCATCACGCGTGTATACCCCCTAAATTTAGGGGGAAAACCCCCAAGTTGGCACCCATGGAAGAAGGATGGAGCATTTATTTTCAAAGAAGTTGCTGTTTGCATAGTGCGCTCAGACAATATTATCGCTACACATTGTATTTTTGTATCCTCAGTATCACGTAGGGGTAATGAACCAGCAGTTAGATGGCTGACACATAATTACACGGAATATCTTCGAGCATTGACGGCGTAACCTTCAGAAAGAAATTATGCTACAATATGAAAGATTTAAGGTACCCAGCACCTCGAGAACACAAGAAAAATAATTTGTCAAAACTTTGTAGAGGACATATATTTTGTAATTCTATGTGCGCTATATATTTGATCGCCGATTGGTGGGTGAAATAAATGATTTAAAAATATATATACTATCTTATTATTTAATTATGATAGGTGAAATGATAACAGAAAAATAAATTTATTTACATAATACCACACACACTTTTATTTGCCAAGTTAACAAACTAATGTTGACATTGCATCACTAATACGTTGCGTACGTCACGTACGTCACTAGTACGTTAGATTTTACCGCGCACATCAAGATCCCTTTAAATCTTGTTCAACTTTGCGCTTAATGTCATCATGCACTAACAGTTTTATATATATATATATATATATATATATATATATATATACGCCTTAATATCTAGCTTTAAACGTTTACAGACTAGTGTTGAACTGGGGCTATATGACATTTCATTTACATGTACGTTATCAAAATGCATAGATTAACAAGAATGGTCAGTAAGCAGTTTCAGTGATAACATGTTCACAAACTCGTTGGAGCACTTGGTAACTTGATAAGTCCAAGGCTTAATGGTGTTGGTGGTGCTGGTCACTGCAGGCAGGACGTAGATAATTTTGTCCCATATTGTTTCCAGAGAACTCACCATTGACAGCAACGGTATATAGTTTTCGCTCCAGCTACAATTCGGGATAAGATGGTGTGGTGACTAAGTGAGACACTCATTTGCAGATGCTTACAGTTGTTGAAAAAAGACTCAAATTGTACAGGCCACCTGTCTCAGTATATCCCATTATTCAAGCATAAGCGTGACTTTATTGTACCAAAGTTTTTTGAGTACAACTACCGAATTAAATTCCAGTTCACTAGCCTTAATTTTTTTTATTAAGTTTTTTATTTTTTCCGCAGTGAACTGCACTAGAGGAGAATCGGCCTGAGCTGAAGGTGAGCTGTTTGGTCTACTAGCAATTATACCTCTTAGTGAACCAACGGTAATACTTTTGTGTGATTGTTGGTGATTGAAATTTTTTGTGTACCTGCTTTTTCACCAGGTGACGGTAATGACGGTCTGTCATATTCCATTGTGGTGAGGCCAGGGGACACCTAGTGAGACACGCCAGTGTCGGAAATTGCCGCGGACACAGTGCGCCGCATTCCATATCTGTTGAAACACGTCTGTGATGTCAAGAGAAAAAAACCCAGAGAGACACGAGATACATGCTCTCTCTCTCTCTCTCTCTCTCTCTCTCACACACACACACACACACACACACCGGCCTATGACGACGCGCTTCTACTAAATTTCCCTATTGGTCCATTTTAATTTCTCTCCTGTGACGTCATACAACCTTGAACTCTGATTGGCTAAATCCAATATCCCGCCAATGCTTCCCATTGGCCGAGCCTGCGATTTAAAAAAAAAAAAAAAATTGCCGAAATCGGTATCCCCACTACAGGTGCGGTGTCTTTCATCATAATGACTGGAATTAGACTGGACGAGTCTTTCCTTCATTCCCTTAGCAATGGTTACGTTTCTTGACCCATTAATGCTTGCACTTGGTGGTATGTGCGCACTGAGTGAAACCTTGCGCATCTGATGTTGGTGGCAACGCTGCAATGTTGAATGCATATTTTATTTCTGATTTCGTAAACATTTAGTATCAGAGCGCGTCCAGTGCCCCATCACCAATTTGTCCATGCCGTTCCAATAGTAGCTGTTCCCCTGCCTGTGCTATTGCGTCTCCAGAAGTTAGGGGTTCTGAGGATTGAGCTGCATGTACTTGCAGATATGGTTTGCGTCAAATGAGAGAGCAGAATTTTGCTTTCCCATAACCGAAAATTGCTGTTGTTGTATCACATCTTATAAATGCAGTGATGAAGTGGACATGTGTGGGCTAAAACTTGAAGGAAATACCATAAACCTCATTCCTTGTCTTTCCCTGGATTATGGAAGTACAAGTTCTCTGAAATGTCCCCTAGACTGTCAACATCCTCACTTAAAATTGTCACACTGTCGGATTTTGCTGCTTAGGAAATTGCTACATCAGCAATCAATCCAGCTGCATCTTCTTTTGCCTTTTGAACTTGGATGCCTCCTTTTTTCAGTTTTTGCATTACTATCAAAACTATATAATTCTTGTTGTTCTCGTTTGCAATAAATTTTACTTGCATCTGAGCAGCATTTGTTTCATCATTGAGATTGATATATAAGAACGAAGTCTTTCTCGGCGTTGAGAATGTATGAAATGTTCTCGGGTGACTAGCCGAGTCAAGAATGCGTTGTCTCACGATATTTCGGCGATTATGAATTTTGTTGCCGAAATATCGTGTGACAACGCATCCTTTACTCGGCTAGTCACCCGAGAACATTTCATACATTGAGAATGATGTTTGCTTAAGTATCTGAAGTATTCCAAAGACTAAACCTTTCAGATCAGTATTCCTCTCTTGGGTATCCGTCAAATGTAGCTTTGATGTTGGATCCAGGGGCGGATCCAGGATTTTGTTTTGGGGGGGCTTGAGCGGACTTTTGGTTTGGGGGGGGGGGGCTTGGCTTGAGTGAATTTTGGTTCAGAGGGCTTGCGTGTTCAGTGGATTTTGGTTTTGGGGGGGGGGGCTTGAGTCGGGAAAAAGGTAGTATTTATAGCCTCCTCGGGCCTCAAATCCGTAGAGCTAACAAAAAAGGTCTCAAAACTACAATGTCAGGGGTGGACCTAGATACGTTTGGGGGGGGGGGCTTGAGCCCCCTAGCCCCCCCCGTGGATCCGCCCCTGGTTGGATCCATAGTGCGTTCTCAATTAGGCTTCAAAATTTCCATAGATGGTACCGTAGTTTTCATTACAATGCCACACAATCTTATGCAGAAAGTATCCAACGTCCACAACAAAGCTTATGTTGTGTATTGCATCTTGAAGAGATGTGAATTCTTCGAATAGAGACAATTTTACTCCGTGGATGGGACCTTCAATAAACAACGAAGTGGGGTACAGAGCGAGCTCAAATGTAAAACAGTGTTTCAAACCATCCAAACGGATTTATGACCAATTTTTGAATTAGTATGTCTTTATTATGACTTAATTTTGACTGTGTAAATAAACTTTATGTCATAACATTATTTTTTCACTTCTGCAACCAATTTTTTCAACTGGAATAAATACCATCAGTCATAGAGTGGTCTGGTAGCCCAGTTGTTAAGGATCTAAACGAAGATCCCCGGTTCGAATCCCGACCTTTACCACGGCCACAGCTTGCTGTGTAATACAATATAAGTCAGAGTTCTTCTGTGGTTCGGACGATTACCGGCTTAGATTAGATAGTCGCAAGGGCCGCATTACATGTCGAATCTGGAACTCTGCCACCTGGCTTCTGAACAATCCTTCGAGATCTCCTGGCCAACAATGTCAAATGATTATTTTATTTGATCATCAGTAATCAGAGCACAATACAAAAATATATACGAGGCATGTTTTTTAAGTAAGTACCGTCTTGAAATTGAAAAAAGACGTGCAAATATATCTCAATAATTTTATTTTTACATGAAAGCCTGTACCTTACTCCACTTTTCTACATAATTCCCTTCAATATTGAGGCACTTGTCATAACGTAGTACCAGTTTTTGAAAACCCTCCTCATAGAAGTCTACCGCCTGACTTGTTAACCACTGCATCACAACTGTTTTGACTTCGTTATCATCTTCAAGACGCTGACCGCACAGGTGTTTCTTCAAGTGCAGGAACAGATGGTAGTCACTGGGCGCCAGATCAGGGCTGTACGGAGAATGATCTACAGTTTCCCATCGAAAAGATGTGATGAGATCTTTGGTCTGACTAGCCACATGTGGACGGGCATTGTCATGCAGCAAAACGATGGCCTTGCTCAACTTGCCACGTCTTTTGTTCTGGATTGAACGGCGCGTATTGTTCAATGTCTCACAATAAGCTGCTGCATTGATTGTCTCATTACGAGGCAGAAATTCCACAAGCAGTACTCCTTTTCTGTCCCAAAAAACTGTGCACATGATTTTCCGATCAGAAATCGTTTGCTTGAACTTCACTTTTTGGGTGAATCTGAATGCCGCCATTCCATGGACTGTTGCTTTGATTCAGGTGTGACGTAGGCCACCCATGTCTCATCGCCCGTAACAATTTGGCTTAAGAAATCATCACCATCGTGTGGTACCGCTCAAGGAAAGTCAATGCACTGCCTAAACGTTTGGTTTTGTGCACATCCGTTAACATTTTCGGTACCCAACGTGAGCACAATTCGGTAATTCAAGTGCTCGGTCACAATTCCATACAAAACGCTACGAGAAACATTAGGAAAGTCATCACACAAGGAGGAAATCGTAAAGCGTCTGTTTTCTCTCACCTTATTGTCCACTTTCTGCACCAAACTTTCATTAACGACCGAAGGACGCCCGTTGTTCATCATGCACATTTGTGCGGCCATCTTTAAATGCTCTCACCCACTTTCTCACCATTCCATCACTCATAATGTTTTGTTCGTAAACTGCACAGATCTCATGATGAATATCGATCGGTTTTAGGCCTTTAGCACAAAGAAATCTTATAACAGCCCGTACTTCACAGTCGGCGGGACTCACGATTATCGGAGGCATCTTAAACACTCAGTGAACAACGTAAACAAAAGAATTAGACTGTAATGGCGTCAGTGCGTAGGCAAGAGATGCAGGTACCCAATGCGCATGCGCGGAACGCCGACCGTAGCGCTGCAGCCACGGTGTGACAAAACGGTACTTACTTAAAAAATACGCCTCGTATATTATGCGATACAGAAATACGTATATTTCAATTACATAGACACGGATTCCAGATCATTTAGAGCTACAAAGTAGGTGGAAATCCAATCTTTAGGAAAAATGAGAAACTTTACTGCTTTTAGAAGAACTTCAGCTAACTTGGTTTTGAGTTTAGAAAAAAACTTTGTGATACAAAAGCTGTAGGCAATTTTATCCTCTTTCAAATTGGAAATAAAGTATTTCTTCATATGATTCATTAGAAAGGAATTATAGCCAAAAAAGTGTACAAATTTGGCCACAAAATATTGTGCCGAGAGGGTAGGAAGTCGAAGATTCAGTTTCTGCATTTTCTCAACAAAATATACAAGGTAACAAAAAAAATCCTCTGCGTGATATAATGTTCGCGTGAATATCTTTTGACGACCCCGTTACTGGAGTAGATTTTTCATACGCTATTCTTCGAAGGATGTGGTTTTCGTGTTATTTAATTACTTTAAAAAATGTCTTTTCTTCAACCTCAGTTTCATGTCAGATGATTTAAAATATAGATTGCGCCATTCTAAAGCACGGTTTTTCAGACTCGTAGCTCCATGTACCCCTATAAAATTTCCCAAACAATAGCGAACCCTTAAAAAAAACTGACTTTTTATTTTAAAAAAAGGGACACAGTCACAAAGAGCAATATGTTATTAAACAATTTGATGGATTGGCTTGTTTCTTGTCACAAGTTGAGTCGATTTTAGGAGCAAATTTGCTCAATTTCAATCTCAATTCACCATGTTGCTTGTTGCACTCTCGAGATACCCAGTCAGCTGCCTTAACGTAAATCTTGTCGCGAACCCCCTACGATCAATTTTGTGTTCTAAAGCATTCATAAATTTCATTTCGTCAGATACCCGATTTTTTTTAGTTTGGGATAGAAGAAACCAGGGCCGGCGCTAGGATTTTGGGGCCCGGGGTAAGCGTTCTTAGCACTAACATAACCAGTTGAGGGCCCTTGGCGAATTCATCGGTTCGGGCCCTCCCTGACACCAAATGGGCGACCTTTTTTTTAGCTCTACAAATTTTCGAGCCCCTACAGCCGGTGATCGGGTCACCCATCAGCCGGGCGGCCCCGGGTTCATTTGACCCGCTTACCCCCTCCGAACGCCGGTCCTGGCAGAAACAAAGTACATTGAATAGAAAAAGAGTACAGTAGAACTTCAATTATCCGAATCGCTGATTATCCGAATCGCTTTTTTGATTAAGATAGAAACATACCGCGAAAAGCTTCCCCTCTTTTATAAAAACCAGCCCAAAGCTTGGATGACTGCAGCATTGTTTACAGAGTGGTACGGCGAAATTTTTATCCTTAAAGTGAAAAAGCACGAAAAATCTCTTGGAAAAGAAGGAAGTAAAGTGCTTTTGGTTGTTGGTAATGCACCAACTCATGCCCCGAAGAAGTTTTGGAGAGAGGAATGTCCAGTTTAAACCAACCTTTTTACCGCCAAATGTCACAAGCTTGTTGCAACCAATGGACCATTCTGTTCTCGAAGCCATGAAACGCCATTACAGAAGGCAATTTTAGGGAAACTTTTGGTGGAGGGCGAAGACGAAGAAGCTGTGTTGGCTAACCACAAAAAAAAAAAAAAAAAAAAAAAAAAAAAAAAAAAAAAAAAAAAAAAAATTGAAAGATTGCGCTTAAATGGTAGCGGAAGTTTGGTTAAGGCAGTCGCATTAAGACGTGAAAGGCATACCAATTGAAGAAGAGAAGGAAAAGAAGAAAAATGAAAAAAGCTCAAGAAAAAGAAATGGAAGAGACAGGAGAAGATGTGGATGACGTGTCACTTAAAGAATTCAGAAACATTCTTTCGAAAATTCCTGGATGATCAGAAGTTAGTGCTGAAGATATAGATTCGTCAGACCCTGGGTATGAAATTCTAAATGATGAAGAACTTATTGAAAGCAAGGGCGGATCCAGCCTTTGGGTCAGGGGGAGGTCACGTAGTCGAGGTCTAACTAGGACATGCTTCAAAATTACAATAGTACCTATTTATAAATAAAAGATAAATTAATTTAATTGCCTTATATCAAAATAATTTTAATCAAATAACAAAATCAATTATTCTCTTCTGAACTCTCGGAATCTTGTTATGACTTCCTCCACTTGAACGAGTATGGTTTTGTGAACGTGCAGAAGTACCGGTCCAGCTAGGTGGTCTTCTGCCAGTGATGCTCGAAGTCAAGTTTTGAGGCTCCTGAGAGCAGAAAAAGATCTCTCTGCCAATGGGACACTATCTGGTAGTGTGGCAAGATTACACAAATATGTATTTACGATGGGATATATTTTAGCATGACATTTTTATATTAGACTAGCTGGTACCCACGACTTCGTTCGTGATTGTAAAGAATTCATATTGACAGCTATAGACATCTAACCATCATAGTGCACGATGGGAGACTCGATACTATTACCACACACAAATACCAGTCTTCTGCGCTATGTAGATCCGGC